>JAQGAT010001833.1:0-11243 GCA_034687845.1 Pantelozetes paolii
TTTTTGAAGAATTTTGTTTGAAAGACGCCTTTGAAGTAAATGGCATTCAATAGCACCAAACGAGTCGTCGGATCCAACGGTTCATTCAATAACTTCTTAATCTTATCGTGTGTTTCACGACTCACCCAATCATTGATTGAATTCATGGCTTGAATTGGATTTTGAGCGAAATCTATGGATTCAATACTCGATTCGTAATATTTGATTAAATTTTGTTTATATGAGTCCAAAATATCAAAATGTTTCTGAACAACCAATTTGTTGGCGATATTTAACTCATATTTACTGTCTTTCAAATCTTCATTATCTTTCAATACATCCAAAAATTGTTGATTTATTTGTTGATTGAGTATATTTGCGGAATCATATCCGAGTACTCCTCTCATCTCCATAGCTGTCTGTCCACTCGCACCGGTGTATAACATACCAAAAGCCATACTAATACTAAAAGGCGAGAAAAAGACATTCTTGTGGTCGTCGTAGAGGTGTTGAAGGAGTTCTACATTCAAGTGGTTATTAGCTGTCGATAACGAAATAGATTTTACGGGCCTTTCATATGAAAGTCCAATAATAAGAGTGAAAACAATGACAAAGTGTTTCAACATTTCTATTACTTTTAGGAAAACTCAGATATAATGTGAATTAATTTGCGATTCATTTGACTTTTAAACCAATTATTATCTAAAACTATGTATTAATTAACAGTTGTATTGATATTTAAGTTACAAACGATTGGTTTTGAACTCTCATTATCCGCTGTTTTTTACAATTAGGTATTCAATGATTATATCATTTATAGAGTTATCAATGTTTTAAAGTTTTATTAAAACTATTCCCGGATTTATATTTTAACCCTTATTTCAAAGACTAGACATTTAATGGACCCTTTGGTGCACTTTTAAAACAAAACTTAAGATAAATACCCCTCACGTAGAATCAGGGGTAAAAGTATTTTTCTTTTCATTTAAAGGTTTAACTTTAAAATTAATTTAACAAAAATGTTTGCAATAATTCAAATGAAAATTGTTCAAGGTGAAATGTTCTAGACTTTAAAAGTTCTAGATTTGAAAACTATAAATGTAAACTTGGTCATATTGTTTGGATTACATGGATACAACACTTGGAGTTTAAGGGTCTTAGTTATCAGTGATTTGTAAAACATTTTAATTATATTAAAAGTAATTAAATTTAATGACAGATAGATTTGGTTGCAAAGGGAGGGTTGGACTCAAGTGATACCTGTGCTGTGAATACATGATTACAGCTATGCATAGGAAAGTGTAGTGAAAGTATGTATTTCTGCCAAAAGGTGTAAATTTTTGCAATACTTTATACTTTATGTGACAAACGATTACATCATTGCTTACGAAACACAATAACAAACAAACATTTGATTTGTGTTTCAATTCATTCAATGATTAAATGATTTATTCATTAATTTGTTGACAGAAATGGGAAACAAGTCTTTGAATACAATTAATGGCAATAAGTATTCAGTGAACCGATGGTCAGAGCCGTCACTGTTTGTGGCCATCGATTCAAATGATGTCCAAAGAGTGCGATCTCTACTAAAAAGTGGTCACAATATCAACAAAAGAGACTCCAATGGTATGACAGCTCTTCATTTGGCGGCCATTAATGGCAGCGAAGAATGTCTGCAACTATTGCTTCAATTCAGACCAAAGCTGATCAGCTGTTCCTTAAGACAGACATCTCTTCACTTTGCGGCACAAAATGGTACCAAAAATATGATTAATTTGTTATTAGATTACGGGTCTGTCATCAACGCCAAGGACTCCATGGGCTGCACACCACTGGCCAACGCCGTGGAGGTCAACAACTATGAGACCGCATCCGCACTACTCATGAGGGGAGCAGTACTTTATCCCAATGTCTGTGTCTGTGCTCTTCAGATGGGATTCACAGATGTTTTGAAACTATTATTGAATTTTAAGTCAAATATTATTCAATCAATAGATTTGAAAGACTTTTGTTTCACTCGTCCGACGAGTACTGGACTTAAAGTCCTATACTTTTGTGGATTTGCTTTCAATGAGTCATTGATTACAAGAATACAACCGTTAGAGTGGACTGACTTCTGCTTCAATGGCAACATCACTGCAATCAACATAAGACTCCCTCCCGAGCACTACAATCGGGACCAAGACTTTGAGGCATTTGAGTCATTCACCCAATGGTTAAGTAGTCAACAACAACAACCCATTCCTCTTAAGTGTCTGTCAAGGATTGCGTTCAGGAATGCCTGCAATCAAACCCCTGTTGAAGAGGTTTTATCTCAACTAAAAGGAGTTCCGAGTCTTTTGAGACACTATTTATTACTCAATGATATCTAAACCTGATTTCAATTTATATTAATTTTATTCACATTTTATTCAAAAATATTTTGTTTTTATATTTTATTTATTTATTTTTAAATTAATTGTTTATAAAATAAAAGCTATTTTAAAGACCAAATACCCCCTGAATCTGCATTTTTAAAAATACCCCAACCGTTGAGTTACGCCATGTGTTGGACACTTCAGGATAGGGTCTAAATCGATGAATGAATATCTCTTGTTTCCATCCATTTGGAGATCTGGCCATAGATTAGGTCAATATAAGTGACCGATCGGACAGTGTTGTCAATCGGGAATTAGTGTTCAGGTATGACCAGTGGACAGACATCTACTGAAGTGAAAACAAGTGCTGTTTTGTTACCAATTGTTTCACAAACTTTGTTTATTTTCCACTACTGGACAGCACTTATAGTCGGCTTTTTCGGGTAATCTCCAGATATATAGAATATGGGCTGTAATTGAGTAAAGCATTGATTGCATACCAAACCACTTATCAGTGCCAAACTTACCTGCGCTGAAGAACTAGTAAAGCATTGAAAACACAGACATATGTGAAGACAATATTAAAGAACAAATGATGGAAACGGACTGTCATTTCGGCATTCATTCAAAAATATTTTTAATATATATTTTTACAAAATATTTGTAGAATTTAAGGGGTTTTGCAAAATAATTGACAAAAAGGGGAAAATAATTGATAATAAAAAGTAAACTAATTTTGAATTTAATTCAAAATCAATTCATTTTTGAATACTTTTCTCAAAGTCTTAGCCATTTCTGTCTTCTAATCGTTGGCATAGTCTTTGATATTGTAATCAGAGGTTAGGGTATAAAAGTTAATTGTTTGTCACTTTAACAGATATTTGAATGAATGTGTCAAACGATAGCATTAATTGATATTTATTTTATACTTATTTCCGAAAATTTAAATAATATTGAATTAATTTCAATTAAATTAAAACACATTTCACTTAAATATAAAGTTTTTGTTTGATTTTCAAATAAAAACAATTTTGAAAATTCTTGAAACGATTCACTCATTCACTGAATAATTGATAATTAAATTAATGAAAAGCTTTTTGAAAAACCTATTTTGCACTTCAGTTCAGTGAAAACAGATGAGTAGTCATTAAAACAGGTCTCAAGTGTTGAGGAATTGAATTAAATGATAATAATTGTGATAAAGATTTAGTCCATTAGTAGTGTTTTGTGTCTGTTTTGAATGCGCGCACACTTTCCTATCGATTGATTGTTTTTTCGGCAAATACTTTGTCAGCACAGGACTGACTAGAAGTGAAGAATATACCCAAACATTTAGTTTCAATAAGTGCTGGCAATGTTGTGAACATTACTATAGCATCGATTCTGTCCTCAAAGCAAATGATATAACTTTTCGTCAATTTATTTGATTCTCAATTGTATTAAGTTTTTGAATGAATAACATTGAAAATAAATAAAAATCTTTATTTCATAACAACTTTTCATTTAACTGTTACATGATTTGTGTGACTCTAAATGTAAGTCATAATAATTTCAATAACATTTTATAAATACAAACATTTATTATATTTATTAAACTATTGGTCGAAAAAAAATAAAATCTATTCAACAGTTATTAAATAATAATCTATTTGTTGTGATATTTATTCATTTGTTTTGTATTTCTTGTTATTAAAGTAAGAGATAATCACTTTTTGCAACTTTTCTTTTAGTTTTATCTAATTTTCTGTTTTTTGTTTGTTTTGTTTGTTGTGTTTGCTGTGTATTAATTGTTAATAGCAGTCAATGAAAAACATAAGCTATTTCTCTATTTCTTGGTTAATATATAAATAAAACATCAAAACTCATCTCATATTTGTTTGTATGAAATGATTGAACAATTCCTATGAATTGAAGTTATATTTCAAAAACAGACTCTTTTTATTTGAATTTTGTTATTTTCATTAATATATTGATACTTAAGGGGATTAAATGATACTTGGATATACAACACCTACGAAATATTGTGTTAATGTCAAATTTGTCAAAAGCAAGTTGAAATAAATATTACAAATTATAGATTGGACAGATTTATGCTAGATTATTACAAATATCAATGACAACCCCTTAAGAAATGATTGCAATTGAGTTGCGGTTTTCACTTATATAACTCGGAAAAGGATAATAAATATTGTCATCATTTCCCTGAGAAGTCTCTGCAAATGATTTGGCACTCAATTAAAAGTTATATTAATTTCATAGTTAACTGAATGACAAATTGAATGCCAGTTTTGCTTTGTATTGATAACTCTTTCAATTAAATTAATTCAATATATTTGCGGATATTTCACAACAAATAAATATAATTTTGTTGTTCACATAAAAACTTAATTATTTAATGAAATGATTATTAATTTGGTTTAATATTACCATAAATTCAATCAAATGTTATAAATATATTACAATTAAATTCAATTCATTGCAAAAAATGTTTTAATTTAATAGATATTTTTGTTTATCGCAAATATCACTCAAAATATTTTATAAAAAATATTGTTAACGTTTTTGTTTATAAAAGACATTTGGCTAATAGTCAGAGATATCCAGGTGTTTATCACATAAAAGTCAAAATAAGAAAAAATGTTTTTATTGAAAAATTTGAAATTAAATTGAAATCAAAATCAAATTTCAAACACTATTGACTCAATTCTCTCCAAAAATATTGAAAATTAATTATTGAAAAAATTTTTGATTATTTACTGAAAATTTCAAGAGAAAAACATTACATTTGAGACCCGGGTTAAAATTATTGATAACATATATTCAATTAAATTGATGTTCAAAGAGTGGACAGCAATTCAACTCTGGATTCTCGGAAATCAAATGCAATGTAAATATTAAGTGATTTTATTTACTTAACGTTATTCTCAAATCATTTTTGTTTTTGACGTTCAAATGAAAGTCTATTCACAAACAACTTATTCATGGTTTCAGTGGCACTCAATTACTAACCAATTATTACATCTCATTGTGTGTAATACAGAAAATCAATTTTAAAATAACCTTTTTAATTTTATTTTTTGAATTTAGATAAGGGTTTAAAACTTTTGAAATACAGTTTAAGTATTCAAAGAGTTTCTGAAAATTACTATTTTAATAAAATAAATCAAATAATAATAAAAAGTAATGTTTTATTATCTCGTGTTATGTTATCTTATTTTTATGTTTTCAATATAACAGAAACAAAATTTATTACAAAATTTTTGCATTAATAAAGACAAAAAACGAGTGCAAACAGTGACAAACAATTTAATAATAAAATATTTGCAAAATTCACATAATATTAATCCCAAGTGTAATACTCTTTACATAATATCATCTCTTTTAATGATTTTATTCATAATTTTTTATATTTTTCATTAAAACAATACAAACATTGTTTTGACGGCTGAAAACAGTTTTATTAATAAATACCAAATAATAAAACATAATTTCAGTTTAGGTTTGATATCATTATAACATTTCTCTATAATATTAGTAATTGGGTTGAAAACAATTTTAAGGGAGTAAATGAAATGAAAATATATTATCATTAATAATATTTAGTAAAACTATTGTTTGCAACCAATTATATACGAGTGTTGTTGACATTGTGTTTCACTCAAAGTGTTGAATCAATTTTAAATAATTTATTTTCATCTATAACTCAATGTGTGTTAAAGTCGTTGATCATTGAGTGCTAATCTTGAATTACAAACTAACAAATGATTCAAAAGTTATTATCAAACCTCTCGGTCATATTAGTACAGAATAAACTGATTAAATAACCCTCCTAGTTACTATTGTCGGATCCCTCAGAAATCCTGTTTCCCTGATTTCCTATTAATAATAATTACAATACATGTTATTATTAAAGTGTGAAAAAGGTTTTCATAATCACAAGAATATTCTTTGTATTGATTATGAAAATTGTTTTAAATGTTGTATAATATGTGACGAATGATGTGTTTTAACCTTTTTATTGATACACTGTTTTATGTGATCTTATCATTGATTTGACGGCAAATATAAAACATTTTGATTTGAATCTTAATAAACATAATAATAGTCTAATTGTCTCCAAATATAAGTATAACATGTAAGTTAATCTTGATCTATTGAACTAGATCATATTTATTATTAATGCAGCAATTTTTATTAAATGATCATATACAATTTCACCATGAATAAGAGAAGATAATCATTATTAATCAAGTATAATTTTAATGTATTTTAGGATTTTGTTGTGTCAATGTCTGATTGAATTCAATTCTATATTTGTTTTAAAAACTTTTCAAAATTTAAAATAATAAAAAAAATTATGTAAAGAATTGATTGAATAATGAATTAAATGATTAAATATTGTTATCATTTGTCAAAGGATTTGATAACAAAACGATAGAAAGAGTTCTTCTCTTCAGTTGTTAGTCAAAACAAATTTCTTAGATTTCAAACGAACCGAAACAACAGATGAAGTAAAGTAATGACAATATTGACATTACCTGTGCTCTAAGATGTGTATCTATTGACTGGATATTCAATGACTAAAACATCAATTGAGATTGAAATGAAAAGAATTAGCATTTAATTCTTACATTAAAAACAAATCAATAAATTTAAGTTTTATCTTTTGTAAATGACAAAGATCAGATATTCTTTGGTATTTTAAGCATACAATTATTTATCTCAACGTTGATCGATTAACTGTACTTTTAACATTAGTTATGTTAAAGTTACAAGAATAGAAAAATATAAGCTATTTTTTAATCAAATTAAAACATTGTGTCATTGAATGATGCATTGAAATTGAAAATTATATTTATGACTTGGGAAAGGGATGTGGGGTTGGGATATCGTTAGTAAATTATTACTATGTTATTAATTGTATTACTTTTTATGAATGCTTTCAATGATAAATATAAAGTTAAATATAAATTATTTACTGATTTTATTGATTTTAATTTCAATTATATTTAATTCAAAATTAATTTTGAGTAAAATATGTAATGAATTAGACATTTAGTGAAGCATTAAATGTTTGGCAAACCATAGACACAGTATTGCATTGTATTGTATATACACTTTGTTTATTGAAGAATATTCCTAAGAGTATGACTACTATTACAGGTATTTCATCGATAAGAAGGGCTGATATGGAGTAATAGATGAGTTGTTATCAATGTTTTCAAAAAACTGTGTAAAAACTTTGGATAATTTGAAAATATTGTCGAAATGTAGTAAACAGTTGCTATGCGTGCAAAGTATAGAGTATATAATTTACCAGAATGTACCAGAATATATAAAAAGTTGATCGATGAACTCAATATAAAATAGTTTTCAGTTGAGTTTAATTTTTATCAGTATTTTAGGCATCGCTTTCCCGAAAGGTGCAGATGTTTTATGCATATCAATTAATTTTAGACTAAAAATGCATAAATTATTAAATAATTTTAGTATTGATTAAACTTTATTGAAAACAAAAGTTTTAATTAAACCCAAAAATAATGGTATAATTGTGTCTGAAATTAGATTTTCACTACTTTTTCACTAAACACTTGTGAAATGTTTGACTGAAGAGAAGCCACAAAATTATAAATCAATTCTCACTGCAATTCAAATCAATTGTTCGTTTGTTCAGTGGTTTTATAATATCTGAATACCCATTGAATTATGTGTTAAACACAACCCTTGAGACCAATATTTCTAAAGGCTTTGTAAGAATTAATTGATTTTATTTTCACTTTTACTTTGAGTGCAATTCAGTCTCAGCTGAAAATGACATCCAGTTTTAAGATCAAAGCAATTAAGTATTGAATTAAATACTTCTTGATTTCAATTTTATTGCATTTTATTTGTTTGTTATGTCATCTTATTATTAAATTTTTTTCAATTCACGTCAGTCTTGCATAACATTTGATTAAATTAATTAAATCTTTACTTTCTATTCATTCAATTGATATCAAAATCTAATTTAATTGAACGCAAAATAACATTAATTATTATTTTAGTGATCATTGACTGTACTTATGGTTAAAACTAATTGTTATTGAAATAAAATTTTAGTGAACTTAAGATAAATGTTATTTTCACTCAAAATAATATAACAATTGATTACAACTAAGAAAAATAAAACATTTATTTAATTAATGAAAAATATATTAAATTATTAATAAATGATTATTAATTTTAGAGAAATATTACATCTGTTTGTGTGAAACAAAATAATATACAAATGAAAATGAAAAACATATAAAACATTAAACCAAATAATATCCACATTAACAGAGGCTTTGGTGTGGATTTCAGTATAAAAGTCATATCAGCTATGGATTTGCCAAAGAGTACAAGTGCTCAGTCGTTCACTAATGAGTGCACTGACAATAGTGAGAGATATGTATATGTCATATATGACCAGAAGAAGGACACCGGCGAAGAGGAAGAGGAGGACGAGTGTGAAAGATATGAAATATTGCTTTTGCCCGACAGAAGCCAACCTTCCTTTGTTCAAAACACATCTCGATTATCGCCACCATTAGTGCCACAACCGGCCAGCGCTCAAGAGTTTGATATTAATGACTGCAAGGCTGGCACTGAATATATCAGCGCTGATGTCTCCCCAACCAGAATAGCATTGAGTAATATTCAAGAGTTTGTCGAAACAACTGTTGTATTGAGAAAAGACAAAAAAAATGAATTGGGAATCAGTATTGTTGGCGGGAATGACACCTATTTAGTAAGTCTAACCAACTGTCCATTAATTCACTTAATTTATATAAAATCATAAATCAATTTATAGTTAATTTAATCAATATTTAAAATAACATTGAATAGCATTGAAGAATAAAATCATAAGTAAATGCAAACAATATTCAATAAAATATTAATATTTTCAATGCAAACAAAAGTTTTATTTGATTTTGTCAATTGGTTTTTATATCAAACATTGAATACAAGAGTAAATTTCAAATATTTTATAAAATTGATTTGAATTTTCAAATGACATAATCAATGATTAAATCTGTTTATAATCTGATGATAAGTATTAATGTCTTTCAAACATAATTCTTGTCTCAAATCCGGATTCGACTCAAAGTTTTAATAAATATTTTATTGAAATATATCTTTGAATACGTTTAGTGACCCAGAAATAAGTCAAAATGTTTTCCAGTCTTTGATTTTCTAATGAATTTGATATTCAATTTTAAACTCAATATTTGATAACAGTTTTGAATGAAAAACAACCAAAAAATATAAAATCTTTTCTTATATTAAAATCTCTTCTCACGAGTGGATCGTTTCGTTACTGTTTTGATATTTGTTGAGTAGATCTGAATAAAGATTTTAAAATATTCAATATTTATACAAAAGTTTCAATCAGTAAACAAAGTCTATGGTCTATAGGGTATTGAAATATTAATGCATTTGAATGAATGAAATGTTGAAGAATTTGTTTGAAATTTATTTTAATATCAAATCTGAAATCGTTTTTCACTTCAAGAGAACACGATTTTTGTCAAAAAGCAATGATTTATGACTTTTCATAAAATATATTGTGTTTTAGCTTACATTCTGGTGAACCAAGAAAACAAAAGTCTTGTCTAAACTTTACTTTACTTTCAAAACAAAAAGTCTGAAAAATGATATGAAAACTGATTTTTTGTCTTTTCTTGTAATATATTTTTATATTAATATCAAATCAGAGAAAATAAAATTGTTTTTAAATTTTTTATTGAATTATAAATAAAAAATACAACAAATTATTCACACTTTTTAAACAATAAAAACAAAACAGTGAAACAAAACACAAAAATTAGACTAACTTTTTATTGTGTTTATAAATACTGTTTGCTTTCAACGCTCTCTGAGTTTTGTTATTAAATCATAAGAAAAAGTATAACAAAAATCTTCATTAATTGTAAACATAGTGAGATCAGGGGTTAACATTGCTAAAGAAACCAAAGTAAGGGGTAAAGGATATATCCTTAAAGTTCACAAACTTTCTCGTTTGAAGAAATCCCTTATATTTGGATTTTATTATATAACTTATATAGGATTACATGTGTAAGCACTCACTGCAAGGACAAGACAGCCATTAAAACAGTTGAGAAATTGTGACTTATTTTGTATTGAATTGAAAAATATATTTGAATTTAAAACTACAAAACACGGAATAATTCACTGATTTTTATAATAGGACTGAAATTTAGGGTTATTTTGTTGTAAGAAAATCCATATAATTCAGGAATAAATTAAAATACAAATGACATTATACTGTAGTATCGCATGACTAAAGACATTGTCTTATATTATTTGACAATATTTTTGGTAATACAAAAACTGTTTTATTAATTGACTCTGAAATTAATGAAATTAAATGACAAATGCATTAAAATCTGAGAAATAAATAAGTAATTGATTGAATATAAATCAATCAATTGTTTAGTTCATGAATATTATGTTTGATTTATTGATATTAAATCACTTTTTTGACTCATTTATCAAGAATTCCCAAAATATTTGATTTCTATTGAATTACATAACAATTATTAATAGATTTCTAGATATTTCTATTCTTTGGAAATATTTTCAAAATGTTGTCATTATTTTCAATAAAATGTTTGATTTATTACTGAATTAAACATAAAATCAATAAAATTGTGATAAAAAATCATTTTCTCTAAAATAATAGCAAAACTAAAGACAATTATTTTATAATAAATTATCTCTGAATTTAATTTAGGCTTAAAAATTCAATTTCCGTTACAATCGTGAAAAACATAACAAAATTACTTTCAATAGAGAAATATAAATATTATGAGAGAGAGAGAAAGAGTAAAAGAGAGAGAGAGAGAGAGAGAGAGAGAGAGA
>JAQGAT010001834.1:0-11242 GCA_034687845.1 Pantelozetes paolii
AGAGAGAGAGAGAGAGAGAGAGAGAGAGAGAGAGAGAGAGATTTGTTTAACTACAAATCAAAGTCAAAATATTATTCTTATATTTGATTTTGATTTTATTTCCTGTATTTTCATTAAACATATCCCTTAATCAGGGGTTGTTTTATTTACACCAACGTAAAGGCAATCTTTATTGTATTTCCAAAATCTCCAAATTTCCTTTACTGAATTTATAAGATGTCCTTTCTCATTTCATTCCTTATAAAAGGTGATATATTATAAGTTTTCAATATTAAGGATAGATTAAGTGTTTTGTATTTTGGACTCAGTTTCCACTGTTTTGAAGTAACATTTGTATCAAATTTATCACTTTCTAAGGGTTTAGTAGTGAAATGAAAACTAAAGCTTTTATTTGAAATCAGTTTCAAATATAGACAAATAAATGCTTATCATACCAGGGTGCTACAACTTGTTAGGGAATGAATATATTAAAAGGGAAGGGTTTATATCACAATAATTACAAAACTCAATGAAACATTTGAACAGCTTTTTAAAAACACATTCAAATGCAATCAGACTTTAAGCCCATATGGAAAAACCCTTTCCTCCCCTTTGGCTACCATTGAATATATGCAACAATAAATGAAAACCTAATCTTCAATACATGTGAAACATGTAAGTCTTGCGATTACCCAGAGATTATTGTTTCCCAATTCAGAGCTAATAAAAGACAGTTTTATTTTAAAATATTTTTGTCTAAAACCTTATCGACAATCGATTTCTTTGTATATTATCTATTGTTTGAATATTTTTTAATCGATTTTTATATTATTTAAAAAAAGACAATAAAAAAGTTGACATCAAAAACATTTTTCATTGTCTTAAAAAATGATGAAATTTCTCCTTTCAATGCTTTTTTCATTTGTTTTTTGAGTACATTTTTAAACAATGCTAAGGCTTTGGCTAAAAGTTAAGTGTTTTTGTTGTGAAACTGTTAAAACACTTCTTATAAAACACTTTAAATTTTTTGTTTGTTTTTTACATTGAAATCAATTAACCGCTAATTATTAACGCATAGATTTGTCATTAATTACATAATTGACTCAATACTACTAAAAAATGATGATTTAGTTAACATTATTCACTAAAGAGTCTGTTATACATGAAATTATATTTGAATTATTCAAACATTCAATAATTGATTTTATTTTCAAATAATTAATGACTTACTATCAAAATCTCTGAACAAATATCTAATGAATTAATAATCAATTGAATAACAAATGAAACATAAAATTAGCAGTAATTTCAAAATTAAATTTCAAAATATTTTCACAAAAAAGTGAAGAATATTTCAGTTATTATGAAATTTCTTTGAATTTTTATTTTTGCTTTTTTTAAACAATCTTTTGATTAAAAATGCAAAAATCATTTTCATTTATACTTGAGATAAAAGTCATCTCAAAAGCCTTTTTTATTAAATCAAAACTTTTGGAGAATTTTATAATTTTATTAAAAAATAAATTCAAAAACTCTTTATAAAAATTTGAATGAATTTTGAATTCAATATAAAAGTAGTCGTCAATAAAGTAATGAATAGTCTTTTGTAATAGACTTTTATATTATAATGATTTTTGAATATTTCATTTGAAAGGGTAGTCAAACAAAGGGTAGAAAATAAGGAATATTTCTCTCTATTTAATAAAAATCAAAACATATTTCTCCTTCAAATGCAATGAAAACTTTGATCAATACAAGTACCAGGGGGATATATATTATATTTAATATAGACTCCTGTATTGTTATAATTTGATTTTTACTCAGCATTTCAATAACAAAATACTTCACTTAAATCAATATTTTTAATTATAAATCTGGAACTTTATATCCCTTTCCATCAAATCCTGTACTACTTTTGAACCACTCATTAATGATTTTATTGTTTAATAAACCCAAACATCAATTAATTTTGAATTCAAATGGTTTTCAAAGAAATAATTGAAAATATTATTTAAATGACTTTAAATGACATCAAATGTGAAAACAATAACTATATTTGTGTTGAAGTTTAGTAACAATCACTGTATTATTCAAATTGAAAATCATAACAAAATGTGTCAAGAAATGACCAAAATTTAAATGTATTTCAAAATAAATGTTTAATTATAACTAAATTTAATAATTTTCAGACTCTTTGGACAATAAATTGACATTTATTTGGATTCAAATATATGTGAAGTCAATTCAATTACAGTATATTTTTAAACCTAAACTAAAATGCATTGAAATTGAAATACTGTATGATTTTGTTATAAAAATACATCAATTGATTGATTATTGAGAAAACCATTAATTTTGTTAAAACACAAACAATTTTACTGAAAATAATATTTTTGATTAATAATTGTGAAAAATAATGAAAATTTGAATGCAATTAAACATTTCATACAAATTAACAGTTTTAAAGTTCAAATGTCAAACATTTCAAATAATTTGTTAATATTTTTATAAAAACTAATTTAATTACTAAACCATCGATTGTATGATCCCAATCCTCAATACCTGTACTGTACAATATCTACTAATTAAGTGTGTAGGTGCAATTACAATTAAAATGAGTTCAAACTGAAAGTAAAATTCACTGAATGTTATGTGAAATAAACATTAAGTTTGAGATAATTTCAAAATTCATGTTTAAATTGAGTTAAAAATAGTTAAATGAATGATAAATATTGTATTGAAATACACATCAGTTGTAAATAAATAAATATTTCTTTGAATTCTTACAAATAATTGAATTAAAGACTACATTTATTATTCATTTATTTTTAATTAACTATTTTAAGGGGGTTTTATTTAAACATTAAATTAGAGTTTGATTTTTCAGTAATTTAAGTCAAATTTAATACCACTATAGAAACTGAAGAGATGTGAACTACCAGTCCATTAATTACTGATGCATTTGATGTGTAGCGCATGTATTTGACTGTAAATCCTTTTGCAAAATATTAGGATATTTTAAATAATTTATAAAAAATAACAAAACATTAATTATTTTATAGATATTTGACTGAAATTATTCATTCATTTAATTTGATTTCAAAGTTGTGTTAAAATAATTGACAATAAAATCTAATTCTTACATCAATTTTAAACTTTTATTTAATTTCAAATCCTTTTATCTAATTATTCAATCATTTTTCTGATATTTCAACTAAATAGACGTTGATAATTGTCTTGGAGAAGGAAATGGATCTAGATTATTAACTTCATTATATTTAAAATAGAAAATAAGGTTTAATTACTTTTAACTTTAGTCATCTATTACTCAATCACTAATGACTTAATGTTTTGCATAATATTTGACTATATTTTCAACATTTTAACGAAACATTGATTTTGATATCAAATGAAAGGGGTTTTTGTCTGCATTGAAATTGATTCAAAGGGGAGAATCAATTTAATAAGAAATATCCGGTTTGATTAATATTTCAAATAAATCAATCAAAGTCACCCTGATTCCTACAATTGCCACAATTATGTCATGTCTCAGACATATTGATGTATTAATTGATAAGAGGACTCACAAACTCCAGAAAAGGTTCATAAAATGCTTTCAAAATATAAATCTTTTATTTTGTTTCATATATTAAATGAGTTTTAGTTTTTAAGCAATAATTTGTTTGAAAAATGAAATCAATTTTCAATTAATTTGTTTAACTTTAATACCAAGAATAGTTTGAATGCAAGATAAGATGTAACAGCCAGTGGCTCCCTGTCCTCGTCTGTACATTAAACAGTTAGGGGTGACAGATGAATGTGATGGATGAGAATATTTGCACAAAAGTAGTGTTCATTTAGTACACAACTCATCAGTGCTTTTGCACTCTCAACACAACTGTATATCTATTACACAGTATTTCACTTTCACTGCATTTTTATATCAAATATAAAATAATTATTCATTTTTTGAGCACTAATACAAGAAATTCAGTCAAACATAAGACGGTATTTCTTAAGTAGTTTACGGTTTCCTCTCTTTCCTCTGACAAACACATAATCACTGGTATATTATATTATTTTATACTTCACTTCAATTTACTCAAAGTATATATAAATAGAGAAATACTTAAAACTTACAAAAATGTCAAAAATTGAGTTAATTTACGATAAAAATCAAATTAAATGATAATTTTGTTTATATATTTAGAAATTACTTTAAAAACTGTTTAAACATTTGTGAAAAACATTTCACAAATAATTATAACATTTTTGTCACTAATTTCTTAAACATTTTCAGACAATAAGTATAATTCATTTTAAGCCCCTTTAATAGAGAACAAGATTGCAATACAATGTAAAATAAAATCCTTCTTAAATGGATTACACCTTATCTTTGAATAAAAGCTCACAAACAGTGCATAAGAAATGAATGAAAACATTGGGAAAACGTATGCATCGATTGATCAATCGTTATCTAAGGGGGTGACTCAACATAACCCCTGATTTTATTTCTCGCATAGTTTGAAACTAATCTCTGATTGCAATGTTGTTCAGAGTATTTATAAATTTAAATAAACAAATGAAATACTAATGCGATTAATGACAAAAAGGTAATGATTTGAATTGACATTTCACAATTTCATAATAAAATATATTAATACAGTACAGTATATCCCTGTTTTAAATTAGACCTTGATTTCAATACAAGTAAATATTTATGTGAATTAAAAATACTATTAAAAAAATCATATTTTAAAAATTAAAAATATTATTTGCAATCAATTTAATGAATGTAAATGTAGTTTCATTTGTACATTAATTGATTGACATTGCTTATTTTCGTGAATCATTTTCAATAGTCTTTCAACAATTTGTAGTAACTTGTAATTTGATTGTTGTTGAAAAGTTTATTTAAATTAAATAGCCTGGGTTATAGCAAAATAAGGCAATAAAAATACCTATAATTTCAGTTTTCTGTAAAGATTTCTCATCAAAATCATTGATTTGTTTTTATATTTGATGATGAGTTTGGCACTGATATATTCAGGGTCTTTAGAGATTTAAATAAACATTTCAATGATATTTTTATTATAAACAAATCGATGAAAATATAAAACATTTGACACAACATTCAATCTGTTTTATATCAAGAGATACTTGTGTTGAATGAGTTCTGAATCGATAAACTTATATATATCAACTCACCCTTAAAATAATACCCCTTAAAGTTACAGTGAATTGATTGCAATTAATATAACTTAAAATGCAATTATATTTAACAGTTATATGACTGAAAAACAGCAGTATTTATGAGAAACGGAATGAAATACTTCTGAAATATTTATTATATTTTCAATTGATATTCAGTTTAATAAAAAAAAATATATTTTTACAAATTATTCAAAACATATAAAAGTATTTATATTTATATCCAAACAATTGATGAGTTGTAAGGTTTGTATGGTTTTCATAACATTATAACAACAAACCGCAGAAATGTATAATTTATGAGACTTTCAATGAATCTATCATTTCATAAGTTTATATAAAATATATTTCATATATTTATAGCAAAGAAAAACTGAATGAAAAATATATCGGAAATCAGGAAAGAGATCTCATTTTCTGCCACTTCTTTCATCAATCGGATCAGCAGTTGAGCACAAAGTACAGTAATTTTGATGCAAATCGAGTCTAAGAAATAGGTTTTTCATATAGTTTTGTAGTCTTTGTAAAAATAAAAGTTTTTTTTCGCACAAGAGCTGAGAGTAAAGTCCAATACATTTATATATACTCTATGTATAAGTATGTGTTGCTATGGAAATCATTTATGTTAGAGCATAGCATCCCTTAGTTTTAGATCTCTAGGTGTGTCACTTTCAATGGCAACTTAACGTATCGGTGCTCTCAATACCAGTCCATCCTTAAGATACAAAGTATTTTGCTAACAATCCCTAGAAATATAATTTTAACAAATCTTCTGCAAAACCATTAATCAAACCATTCTTAACACCAAAAAGTAATCGCAAACAAAATATTTTCATTAATAATATACACAAAAAGTCATGAATTGAATGAAAAGGAAATAAAACACAAATATATATATAATTTGTTTGTTATTTCAAAATCATTTCAAGTATTCAGACATTAACTACAAGTTTGTTATTTTTCATCAGAAATTATTTTCGAGTAGTTTTAAGGGTTTGCAAGTATTTGTCACTTATAAGTGGATGAAAGCCTGCCTTTCCAGTAGCCTTTCCCTCCCCATCCCTAGCCTTTAGATTTACACAACCTTTGCCTTCACTGAAAAATTTAACCAACCCTTACGTTATTTGAATGAATGGCTTTGAAAAATGGTATCTCAATTTTACACAAACACTGGTAGCCAAAGAGCTTAGGCATTGGTGTTGCACACATACACTCTTAACATTACAACTTAATGGCAATGGATGTGAATGTTGTGCATCATATCAACTATAAAACTGATTTTGCAAACTCTTTATTCAATAGACGTGAATATTGAGCATAAAAAGGCGTTTTTGCTTCAATTGATTGTCATTTACAGCATATATTCAATTCAATTGTATTTCAGGCATCAAATCATATATAATATTGCAGTCAATGATCAACATTTCAAATCAACTGTAAATATGAAATCGCTTTCAATTGCCTTCAATCGTAAACAATTCAAACTTATTGTTTAAAATAGCTTTTCATGCGATGTGTGTCTCAAATCAATTCAATGTCTATTTGATGTCAGTTTTGAGGAACAGGTGCTTAAAAACTATACATTTTTGAGCAAAATTAATATATTTTATTAAAAGTGATTTTTTCTCATTTTTATGTTTGAATTTATTTTAAAAGCGTTTTTCCAGGAATTCAATGATAAATAAGAAAATAATAATTAATTAAATATTTGTTAAATTTTTGACAAATTATTTATATTTAAGTCATTTTATTCATAAGTTTTGCATAATTTAAGACAAAATATTTGCACTGTTTTTAACAAATTATAAGAAATTACTCACAAGTTTTCAGTCAGTTATTGAATAATTCATATGAAAACCAAAATCCCCTTAATTTTCTCTACCCTTAATCAAAATTGATTGAAGAAAATTAGGTTTTGTTGATATAAAGTAAGAAAAATTATAGTTATTGTTGAGATTACTGATTTAAAAAACCAACAGACCTACAGGTGCTCTCATTTAATCGTCATTACTTTGTTTGAATCCAATATTGGTCTAAACTAAAGCTCAAACCCATTTCCTTCACAGCAAATGCAATGACAATAAAATATATAGTAAAATATTATTTGTTATTTGCGATGAAATTGTTTTATTCGGGGATAAATATAAACACATTATTAGGAAATAGTCTTTGAATTGATTTTATGTTAATTTCATTTTGTTATTCAAATGTATTTCAAAAAGCAATTTAATGATTGACACAAAAAATCAATTGTTATTTCAATTAATTGATTTATGAATAACTGTTTTGTCTATAAAAACATTATTCAAATTAATTATTCAATTGTTTAGAATAATTCAAAAAATAATTTCAAATCAATAAAAATAAAAAAGTATTTTAACAATTATAACACGACATGTGTAAGAGGCCGGTGACTATTGTGTCACCATGTTGCTACCATGGTAATATTAAGATATTGTAATATAATCTAATAGTATCTGTATATCTCTTAATATTAATAACTCTAACAAAATATTATTAAAATATTAATTCTATATTTATTATCAAAAATCCTTAACTCATAAAAGGGGGTTGTTTTGCAGATTAAGGGATATATTTAATATAAATATCTATCCATTACAAATAGTAATTTTGCCCCTTTCCTACAATTTATTAATTTAATAAAAAGACAGGATGTATATGCTGTGCCTAAAATCCATTGATAACAGCGATCTCTACTCATCCCTAATACTACTCTTCCCTTCAGTCATCAAATGTTTACTTATTCCTGCATTCAATGCATTCATAACTATATTTATTGAATTGAAAACTAAATCCAACACTGAATAACACTATTGAAGAGCACTGTCAGAGCACTGGTAGTACACAATAAACTCAATTAAAGATTCAAATGAATACAAAATAATTATTCAAATGCTTATGAATTAAATGAACAAATATTAGCAATGATTAGGAAAAGGAGTCCAAAATGAGACAAATGGTAATCAAATGCTTTGATGTTTTGAATAAATTTCACTACAAATTGATTGAATGAATAAAATTTGATTAATTAATGAATTGTTGTCTCAATTGTATTGTAAACTTAACAGGGATTTGCAGAAATAATCATTACTAAACAACACTGATTATATTGATTGCATTCATTGTAATGAAATACTTGTGCAATACTTTCATTAATTAATACCCGGATTAGCTATCGATTCTTAGTTTACAAATCCAATTAGTTTTACTATTTTTATATAAATTTTTATAATTTATAAAATCAATTAAATTTGTACTTAATTTAAATAAGTTTTACTTAATGTTGTAAAATGACCATCATCCTATTTAGAGTCATAGGGGCTTAATTAATTATCCCCTTAATGATGATTGTGAATATCCCTGTTTAGTTATTATTGTTCAGTCGGTTGTTCTGTTGAACACAAAACTGTTGGCAAAATAAGTTGTAATGTCTTTGAAAGCCATTTATTTTAGCGAAACATAAGTTTATCTAAAGTCAGGTTCAGATGGAGAGTATTATCGACTCAGGAATATGTAGACAATCGGACAGTCGTTATATGCCTTTCCTATGGGACTAACGATGACTTATTTGCTGTCATTAAAGTGTTGCGCAAATCAAATCCCAAATCATAATTAAATACTTGTAATGAAATGTTCAATATTTGAGTCATTAATAAATGCATTCATTATTTATAAATCGATTTTTTGATCCAAAAATATTCAAATGATTTCAAGAATTCATTAGTTTTTGTGTGAAAACGATATCCAAACCCAAAAGTTGTGAAATATTTTGTGTTTAATTAAATTTGGTTTTATTTTCCAAATATAATGGTTAAGGCATTCAAACTATTTTTTAATTAACAAATAGAGCAAAACATTCAGTATTTTAAGGACAGTTTTCACACCCTTTTTGGATGAGATTACCGTTAAATTGAAGAAAACTCTGAGAAAATGTTCAAAATGTGAATTGAATTTGACTTTTAAAGGAATTTTATTTTAAAAACAAATCAACGAAAATATAAATTTTAATCTAATGTTCACTTTATTTCATAAAAACCCTTTAAAATATTTTATCCCCCTTTCAATCAACAATACAATAAAACTTTTTATCTATGTTTTACTTTAACTTTTACTTTAAGTATGAAATCAAAAATTGAAACCAATTTATTGTAAAGTATTGTGAAAATACAAAGAGAGAGCAGAAATTAGTTCAGAAAACAATTCAATCCTAAAAATAGATTTCACTTTAAAGTGAAGTAAAAGACATCACAAGTGAAGCCGAAAATCATATTTCATTACAAATCCTAAATATATTTTTGAATCCATTTGTCCATAAAATAAACAAAACTTTTGTTTTAAATAAATCTTCAAAACATTTTTAATGCATTTCTACCACTGTTTATGTAAATGTAATTTTGCATTCAATAGGTTTTACATTTAGTTCAGTAAACAATCAATAAATAGTACATAATATTTAATATTAGTCTTAAATGTCATTATTATTATTGAATTTAATTCACAATCTATTTTTACATTCTTTTACTTAAAGTAAATGTAATTTTACTCACATTTATTCAATTTCTTTAGCGATTGAAGTGAAGAGAAATCAATTGAAATATAATTTAATCCAAATGTGATGTGATTTTGTGCTTAAGTTATAAACAAAACCAAATTTGTTGTTGAAATCATTTCCTATTCATTCTCTTCTTAACCCAAACACCCCTTACTTTGTCGACAGTAAGTGTCAATTACTGTACTTCGGGTCCAGTTTTCAATATATCTGAAAATGAAATAAAAAAAAATCAATAATAATTTCAAACTATTTTCAAATGGTTTCAATCATTAAATGATATTTTTGTTTAGACACGAAATTTAAACATAATATAACTCAATAAAGTAAATCATAGCAATAATAGTGCAAGGTTTCTTTTATTCAAATACCCCATTATATTTAGTGTTATTATTAGTGTTGAAAGTTATCTTTTTGTGCATTTGTTGAGTAAGTGTTAAATAACTTAATAATAAAACAATAAATAAATGAAATGTTATTTTTGTAGACATAATGAACACGTATTGAGACAGTAATGAGAAGTCATAGATAAGTACTGGAGTTCCCATTCAGTCGTTTTAACAGCGATTTCTGGTCCACTCTATTGTCATGTTCTATATGTAATACTTTCTCATTGAGTGCTATAAGTCTATAGCAATGCAATCAATAATTGATAAAAACTTCATATAATATAAAATAAGTAAACATTTAAGCATTTAATCTGAATTTCTTTGAACACAAATGATTACATTATGCTATTTGTAAATACACTCCAAATGCTAATGGATTGAAGTACTGGTGCTCTAAATGAAGATAACATACTATACGTGATATTAATATAACTCTATTATTACATAAGAAGTTAATGTGTTTTTATACACATTTCAATCGTTTCGTATCATTAAACTGATAATTAATTTTAATAAATATATTATAATTTAATTCAATTAATATTTTTACTTTTAATCCCCTTTTCAGGGGATTTTCTAAACGTTTAATGAATAACAAAAATGATTAATATATTGATTAACAGTAAAACATAAAAGTATTTTCAAAATCCGACTCAAATGTTGAATAAATAAATGTTTTATTGAAAGGAAATGTTTGCAAAATATAAAAATATTTGTAGAAAAATAATTGATCTGTACACTTCTGAAATGTACAGGGTAGTACTTACACCGTTGTCAGGGTAGAGTATTTCTTTCCTTTATTTAAATCTTTGAAACTCTATAGGCATTGATTTACATCTTAAGTACAATAGAGAAGTTGTATACAATATGTAATCTACCGGTGCATACACTCAAAGCATACTTTCTTTAAGTTCATAATTAATATTATAATTCCTATTACAGTCAAAGTCCTCTACTGTGTACGACTAAATGCAAATCCGTACACAATAGGGAAGAAAACTCTAACTAATTATATGCAAAGTGAGACTATTGGACCATAAATTTTGATACACAACAGGGAGATACACAGTAGAGAACTTTGATTGTATTTTGT
>JAQGAT010001835.1:0-11237 GCA_034687845.1 Pantelozetes paolii
AAAATATATTGAAATCACAATTGAAATCAAATTTCAGTCTTATATTTCATTTCAATATTTAATTAACGATTGAATTCCAAGTCTTTCTTTAAACTAATATGAGTTATACTAACTGTATATTATTTTAGAAACTTAAGCTATCAAGCTAAATCGACATCATATTACTTGATGGATTTACATTATTTTTTATGATCAAGGAAAATTTATAACATCAATATAATCCAGATATTTGTTTAACTTATTGTTAATTCAATTGAAATATAGTTTTATTGCAATCAATAATAAAAATAATAATAATTATAATAAAAATCCAATAAATTCTTCAAATAATTAAATTCATAAACAATTTAGTCATTAATTTGTTTATAAAATATAAACACATTTTAAATTATAATTGATTTTTGCGTTCAATTAGTTTTACTTTTAATATATTTTGTGTTTTTATAATAGATTTTATAAACATTAGTGAGAAATACAAACAAATGTTTTATTATTTAGTAAAACATAAAATCATTTATTTTTTTATTTCAAATCAAATGTCATTTAATTATCAAAAAGGGGTAAATGTTTAGTGAAATTAACGCTTCGTTTTCGTTGAGCTTCAGATTTGAATTACAATTGAATTTCAGATTAAAATTAGTTAACATTTTGAGAGAAAATTGTCATTAAATTCAATGAATGAGTGATTTGTTTGTCATTTAATTAATTAATAAGTTTTAAACAACTTTTACTCAAATAATTCTCACGTGAATTGAATATTGAATTAATTATTCGTAAAAATATGTAAAAAGAAGTCAAATGTGAGACAAAAACAATGAAAACCAAAGGAAAACATACAATAAATCCAATCAATCATTCATTCATTTATTTGTACACAAATATACAGCAAAACGAGTCTTCAGTTTCCTCTCTAAAAATGTATTGATTTTTTGGGCATTGAATGTAAAAAATATGTGAAATATTTTCTTAACCTTTAAATTAATGAAACTTTTTATCCCTTAATATATTTTTGTCATTAGATTTCACTCAATATCTCAATTAATTTACTAAACATTTCGCCAATAATTGCAAAAACAAAACATTAAAAAATTTAAAACTCAATTAAAAGTAACGAAAAAAACCCTATCTTTCAATTCAAGTGTCAAATAAACACACGACTAGTCACTAGTGTTTGCGTGAAATCGCTGTTCAACTCAAACATTGATTAAAAAGATATATAAAATACAAAACAATAAAAAAATAATTAAAAGAAAAATATAAACAAATATTTTAACGAAATATTGATTTGAAAAGTGAAACCCCTTAACAATTAAACTCTGAATATAAGGGGCGGCTCTTATAGGACTGAAAATCACGTCTTTTGGTCTTCAAATTGAAATCACATTTAATTTGAATAAAAAACAAATGAAACAAAAACTTAAGAGAAAATTGTTGTGAAACTAATAACTCGTTTTCAACAGTGGTTTGAGTCGACAATCAATTAATCAATAATTGCATAGAAATAGAGTCGGAAAACGAGTCGACGACTACTGAATAGCAAAAGAGGAAAACAAAAACTCAATGTTTTTTTGATGATTAAAACCGATGACTGAAAACCAGTCATTAGATTATGATTTGTTTGCCTTTAATATACATTTCATTCAATTTAGTAGTGGTTTGTCCGAAGAGTCGGTAATAACTATGAGAAACAGTCTTTTAGTCTTCAATTTACAGTTAAAAGTCATTTCTTATGTAATATTTTGTGAATAATTGGACCAAAAATTTATAATTAATATGTATTTCCAATGGAATGGCAGTCAATGTATTGGAAAAACTAAAACCAAGTCTTTCACTGCTTTTTAGTGTTGTTTTCAATCATTAAAAACAAAAAACTATTAATTATTAGCCAAACATTAGATGTGATGAGAATTTCAGTGCATTTTAGTCTTCAATTGATTATTCAATCACTGATTGAATGGTGTTTTTGTGGGTTCAGAAGGAAAACAGATTTCAAAATGTAATTCAAATCATAACTTGTTTTTCACACTTCGAGTGCAATAATCAGTAGTTTTGTTGTCGTTTTTGAACTGAAAAATACAAACAAAACAAAACTTAATATCAATTCTTATCTTCAGATTTGTTTCGTTGGAAGGAATGTCGATATCAATGAGAAAATCAGTCCTTTTTTCGGTAATTGAAAAAACACTAACAGTTTGTTTGTTGAGGAGAGGGAGACCAGGAATGGGAGAAAATGTGAGACTAAATATCAATAAACCAAATGAAGAAAACAATTGTCTTTTATCTCTCACTTCTTCAGCGGTTTGTCTAATAATTGGTTGAGTGCTGACGACACCAGTCGATGGGCCGGCGCTTCAGTTTAGAGTTGGAATCACAGATCACCGAACAGTTGACAAAGTCTTCAGTTATTATACAATTAGTTATTAATTAATAGTTTTCAAACATTTTTACTAAAATTAATATGAATTTCATTTACGGCTTGGACTGTAATCACGCGCCCGGTTTCAGTGCACCGGTGATAGTGACCGTAACTTTTCTACTGCCAGCCCTATTGCGGTGTTCACAGAGCCAGACCCCCTGCCAGGTGCCTAAGTTTAGTTTGCCGTCGGATACGGGTATAGTCAGCGATGAGCCCAAAAAACATGCCTTCAGTTGACGTGAAAAATGAAAATTAGGTTAAAATTCAGTGAAAAACTCAATGAAAGGTCAATCAACTGACTTTGATGTGCGCCGGCATATCATCTGGTCCTTCGCATGAGTGACGGAATGGAGTGGTCTTCAGGAGTGAATCAAAAGTTCAATGAAAATGAAATGAAGAGTGAATTCAATGAACACTTACTTCGGGTATAAGTCTCGACAAAAACATTTCCATATCTTCGCGAACGTCTGGATCCCAGTTCTGGTGACAAAAGGAGACAATTGAGTGAACACTTAAGGCAATCGGTGGCTCAACAACTATACCTCATTGATGGCCAGGGAGGCCGATGTGTGCATTACTAGAGAAAGAGAGGAAAGCATTACTATTTCAGACACAAAAACAAATCAATAATTAATTGATTTTCAAAACAAAGACTCAAAACATTGAAAACAATCGCAAAAAGTGTTTTGAAATTCAATTGAAAAGACAATCAAAACATTTGTTGCGATAAAAACAAGGAATGAATTATTCATTGAATCCATAGATAAGACCCAACATTAGCAGTGGATTTGGAGGACGGCTGAGGAACGGGCTCTTACTGTGTATATGACAGATACCGCACTGGAATTCACTCAATTCGGGTATTTGTTTGGTCAGCTCATCGGTGACCAGATGGCAGCCGCGAAGCACTGGCCGTAAGTGTACTTTCTTCTGGAACCACGCCGTCTGACTCCGGATTATACCAGTGGTCAACGAAGTGGACGAATGGCGTGAACCGCGCGATGAGGACACCGACTCGCGGGACGAGTGGCCTGAATGGTGGTCAGAGCTGTGGCCGGAGTGGTGTCCGCCGGCGTTGGCCGCCGTGTGTGACATATACTGATGCGATGACGAGGAGTGGCCGGAAGAGGAGTGCGGCTGCGATGAAGAGGAGGCCATCGCCGGTGCTTGTGGTCAGAGATTATCTACAGATCGACGGCTAATGTCTTCAGGACTTGTGGTTCACTTCGGCTGTGAATGTGTTTAACATTGAAAATACAAAACACAAGAAATCAATTGATTTGTTGTTTCACTTGAATATTGAAACACAAAGTCTTAACCAATATTTACACAAATATATCATCGACTCAATTGTCCTTTCATACAATCGATGGTCACTTTAGTGGTCTTTAATCACAATTAAAAAATTGGATTTAATTTAATGACAAAAAGTGTTGTAAATATCAAATCATTATTATTATAGCGATTGCTGTCATGTGATTGCGGTTACCATAGAGACCAGTGGTTAGCACTTTCAACACCAATGCAGTGCTTCAGGACCTGACGCTAGTGTGCGGCCCGAGAGTCGGCCCGAGACCTCAACTCTGCGCTTATTCTGTGCCCACAGAATACCACTTCTCTCTCCTGTTATACCATTCCCTCACCACTACAGCTGATGAATAGCCGTTCCCCTAATATGTGGTCTTAATTTTAGCCACTGATTGCTAGTATAACATACCATTCCTCGACTCGAGTGAATATAAGGCTATAATTAGCAAGCACCATTATCGGCGAACAATTAATATGCAAGATACAACCAAAATATATTATGACCAATGTCATTAATTAACACACTGATAGTGATCACAATGACCTGTCACATTTATATTCATAACAGTGTCCCAGTTGACAATGCTTTAGTTTAACAGAATAATTAAGCTAGGTCCACTAATTATATGCAGAGTTTAATGATGATTCTTCATCGATCTGAGAGCCGGTGCCCAGAGCTCGAGCTCTGGCAGTGATTATTGTATATAAAAGACAAGTAATTCAATAAAAATAAGTGAAAATAGTTATACAAAAGGCGTTTTCATTCAAACAATTAAATAATCCATAAATAATAGACTGAAGAGTAGTATTAGGTTTCTGTTTCTGCAGGGGAATGGGCATAAAATATATATTCTCTCAGTGAATGGCCAGGGGTTGGTATTGGAGGCAAAGCCCCTGGGATTTAAGTTTAACGACGAGTTTATATCATAGGAATCAAAGTTAGCCATCAATTCTTGATAAACACTGTACTGGAGTGAAAATTAGTGTAAATCCCCCTGAAATGCAGGTTCAGTTTGAGATGCACTTCCTATTACTGAACCCCTTATACAGTATAAGTTTGTATTAAAGATTACAAACGAAATATTAATGACAGAGAAGTCAAGAGATAATAGGATTTGAAATTCTTGTGACAAATAGTTTCACTTTTTCTCTCATTTTTCTCAAGAGTTTAATAATTTATGCATTTTTTATCATTCAATACAACAATTCATTCATTCATTCAAACATTTCGCTAAATATTTGATTCAATCTTTTAAATAATTAATTGTTTATTGACTTTCAATCGATTTTATTGTGTATTGAAATCAATAGATGAATGTTTTGTACAGACATTACACACAATTCAGTAATGGATTGGTATATAAGGGGCTAATCCTTCGTCTCCTTACCGTCAAATCAACCAAATCTTTATGGACTAAGATCTCTAAGAATCCTAGTATAAGATCGGGTGTCCGCGTGAACAGCGCCGGTAGTCTACGACCAGGTATTGTAGATTAAGTGCCTGTTTATAAATAGTGAGTATTTTTGGCTTAAAAATCATTGAAATTCATAAAAAAGTGAAATGAATTCAAACGTTAAACTAATTTAAAGTTTATTTAAGACTTAAATATCAATTAATTATTAATGAAAACAGTTTTGAGGAGAAAAACAAAACTTTTAATAACTTTTAGATAAAATTGACTGAAAATTATCGCAAAGTTTTGAGGTTTTGATTAAAAACCAACAAAAAACTTATATTTATTTTATCATTAGATCATTAAATAAACGCTAAATAATCGCACCATTAGTTGAAAATATCAGTAGTTTTGTCATAAAATCAGTTATAATTTTCGTTTCATTTTTTTGATTTGATTTGAAATTCATTTTTTTCTCATTGAATGTATTATAAAATGCATAAAAAGTTCACATATTTTATAACAAAATTCAATTCAGGATTTGATTTATACGAAACAATAAACAGGGTATTAATTAACAAAACAATCAAAACATTGTATAAAAAGGGGAGAAAATGAGACGAAAAACAAATTAAAAGATTAAATGAACGACAAAATTGAAATTGCATTCAATTTTCTTGATATAAATATGTGTTTACGTGTTTCTCGTGGATCAGATTTGTCGGTAAACTTAGTGAACAATAAGATTCATAAAAATCAAAGTGAAAAACGAGAAAATGATTTTTGTCTCCCAGTGTTGAGACGAAACACAAAAAAAGTTTATATAAATTACAAATTAATTAAAAAATAAAATCAAAAATATAATTCACTTTTGAGTATAATATAAGTCATTAATAGATATTGTAATCAAATTACGCGTAAAACTCAATGCGATTAAGAGATTATCAGACATTTATAGAGTGGAGAGATAGTGGGGGACAGACAGACAGTTAGGGGACAGATAGCTATAGGCTTAGGCATCGATTTAGTGATTAGTTGTATTGAAACACAAAATTAAAGTAATCATTGAATTAATAATAATTTGTTTATAAAAAATCAAATTTTCTTTTGCTTTCAAAGACCGAAAGAAGTGAACAATAGTTGTCTACAAAAACAATGCAATTAGTGGTCAATAGAGACGATAATCACGACTCAAATGGCATCGACTTCTTGTGATTGTTAACTAATTTTGTCGTTTTACTCAGACTGTTGGCGGAGTTGGTTATGATATGTCCGCCGTTTGAATAGTTCTTGTGATTGCCGTTATTTAACTCATCCGATGAGTCCTTAAAGGACTCGACACTCGACTCGACACTAGACTCGTCGTCAGAGCGCAGGTCTTTAATCTGAAAAAAAGGAGACAAAAATCCAGTTTAAAGTGAAAACAAATAACAAATATCTCATTATTTAAGTGATTATTAAGTTTAGAGGAAAGGTAGCACTAAATAAGCGATCAATGCATCACTGACTCCGTTATTCTTGACGGCGTGGATGGCGATCCTCACTATAAACCAGGTCCACACAATATGCAACGCTTGGAGAGCGCACAACAGGCCATTGAATATATAGTAAGCGGCGAACATCGGGACGACGGACAGCGCCTTATAGAGGGAGTAATAGAGGATACGATACGGCAAAAGACCAATCCGGGAGACCATCCAAAACAGGGTGAACACACAGAATATACCGTCGGCTAAACGCTGTCTCTTCACATACATCATCATTTTTGCCCCCTTTTTGACGCAAAAAATCAATAGATTTGAAGAAATTTATTCACAAAAACCACTTTTCTATACCTCGAGGGGAATGTCAGCAAAATCATGGATTAGGAGCACAAGTGTTCCCATTCTGACCAGATTACAGGCCCAGGAGAAGCCTAGTAGACATAGAGTGACGACGTGATGGACAAACATCGCCCAAAAGTCCTATTAATTAATCAAAACATTAATTAAATTACAGAAAAATATAAACAAAATTCAGAAAACATTAAAAATTTGACAAAAACTACAGAAAAGAGTAAAAAATCAAATCTTATATCAAAACAAGTGATTAATTATCGGGAAAATAAAACCAACTTTTCTTTGGACGTCAAAAAATTGTGAGAAAAGTAGTGCCAAATAGAAAGCGGACTCAAAGTTATAGTAAAACCATTCGCCGCTCGAAACCGTCTGTCCATTGGATATGCAAACAAAGAGTTAATTAAGTGTTTGAAAGAAATGTTTAATTAAAATATCATTCAATTACGTGATGCGGATAATCGATGAAACAATACATTGAGTCCCACATCCATGGCTTCTGAGCACCGGTAGGAGTGAAGAGATCAGTTAGTGGTCTGCTATATAAATGGTAATCAATAGGCCGTGACTTACGTCCCAAAGAACATAAACGCCGTAAACGAATGAAACTAAATAGAAATTACATCTCCAGCTGTCGGGCGCCCACCGGAAAGGAAAGGGTTATAGATTAGCAAAGTATTCAATTGAATGAGTCGTTCCTCTCATTAATCAGTTAACACATCAAATGACAACAAAAACAGTAATCAATGAAAACATGATTTGAAATCTGATTTACATTTTGTTTGAAATTATTTCTTCAAAATTCAAACTATTTTTTACTGAAAACACATTTTTTTTGATTGCATTTAATGTCAATCAAAAACACTCTGTATTTGTGTCACAAATGTATTACTGTTTAGTCAATGGAGTCAATGAATACATACGCGCTTTCAGTGAACTTTGAGAGCACTGTCGGCCGGGTGTGTGCACTCTTGAGCCGAAACCATCGCTCCACCTGTCTCTCCGTCCAATCTAACCGTTTGGCCAACCCTTCGATCTACGAGTTTCGGGCAAATGACTCATAATTATCGCACAGATATCGGAAGGGGATTAGTAGGTCAGGGGTTAGGGAGAGCGCACTGATAGTAGACTCAGAGTACAATCTAATCCACTCTTCAAATAAACTAATTATTGAATTAGTAATTAATCCCAAAACTCATTGACAGGAAAGACATCTAATCTTATCTCTGAACACAAATACCCCTTAAGAGCTGTTCACAGCTTTCACTACACCTATAATTGACTTTCACTGACATCTGATTCAAAACAGAGATCAAGTGTTTCATAGAGTGTCTGTACTTTGAGTGCTGTTATAAACAGCAGTGGCTTTCAGAAGGGGAAAGGTAGGGAAGACAGACCTGTTTATGATTCAATTTGCCCCTTAAGGCGATGAAAGCGTTTTCAAGTATCACATTATTTGGCGGACTTTTGCCGCGCGTCCGCTTCAGACCTAAGTATATACCGATCGGTGTATAGATATACCTAACGGTGCGATAAACAGGGGGTAAAACACATGTAAAATACAAATGAATTCAGTTTTCAATGGATTACAGATCAATACAAGGAGTCGCCGACAGGGGGTGTCGGCTCTGAGCGGCAATTAAGGGGGCAATTATGAACACCATTACAAATCAGGGGCTTATTTCACAGAAATCCATTGAATAAGCGCCGGTAAAAACCGCTCTTCTGGTCAGAGAAAAGGGGCTTTTCTCACACACACAGACACTTTAAGGGGGTATTTATGATCGGCATTACCTCTCGAGTGTAAGTCTGACCACAATTAGTATGAGTGCTGTTATTAATGAATAGTAAATGTCATTAAAGTGTCGATAATTGTTGGTCTCATAGGTATCCCAGGTCTGGTTGGGGGGAATCCACACCCTTTCCGACCAAAAGGTTTTGGAGATTTCACTCAAATATTTAGACATTTATTGACTCTCAGTTTTGAAACAAACTAAACAAGGACAAATTGTTAAACACACAAACAATTGGATTTAATAATCAATGAAAACAAATTAAATTAAATTATAATTAAATATTAATTAATTAATTACAACACAAACTGATTGTAATGAATGTCTGCCCAGACATGTGACTATTGATAGCGAGATTAATATTTCAATCTTGTTCAATTAATTTTTTTTAAACTATCACTGATACTATTGAAGGAAAAAACTGATTAACACTGGTATTTAAAAAGTGATAATAATTTTGTTTAAATATATTTTTCACTTAAAAAATAAATTAATTTATTATTTATTTATTTATTTCTCACTGAAAATGCATTGAAATACTATTTTGACCCGGTTTTGGACACGCCCTCTACTGGCCTCACACACAAAGTACGTCCACCTTCTAACAAGTTTTTTAGCTATCAATCTGTGTTTCTTAATTCAGTTTCAACCATATGCTCACTGTTTAAGTGGGTTATTTCACCATTGTAGATAGATTGAGCATGGTGATATTCAATTTTAGGCAATATTATACCAGTGGGTCAGTATGTCTACTGTCTGTTACTTTAGTGAATGAAGCCAAATGGCAAATATTTTTCATCTCCTCTCCTGATATTTTGACTCATTATATGAAATCATTGATGGCATGATTGCAGGCCTAACCCTACTGTAACACTCACTGTGTGTATATATTGAGATGTGCAAGGTGGGCAAAGTGTGACAGCCTCGGTAGCGCAGTAGGTAGCGCGTAAGTCTCATAATCTTAAGGTCGTGAGTTCGATCCTCACCCGGGGCAGTCCTTTTTTACATTTTAAAACCACCTTTATTAACTTTTTCTAACCTCTTTGACTACCCCTCCACACCCTTCCCGTTGGTGACCCTGATAATTATGTTTTAGGAAGCGTTTATTAAAACTCAATTCTAATTAATTTATTTTTTTTTCTTAATTTCCTATTTGTTTTTGAAAGATTTAGTTGCATTGATATATTAGCAAGATCATTTATTCATGCTTCCTTATTAATCTAATTAATTAATTACCATGCTAATTTATACCGCAAACTTTATTTCGCTTAAAAGTCAGTGATTTATATTTGAAATAAAATCGTTATAATCTCTTCTTTAGTTGTATTTATACTGATTATCAGTTTAACCATGAATTGCTCCAAATGTGCATTAAGATGTTTTTATCGCACTACCCTGGACAGTAACTGTTACCTTTCTATATTGTGCTTATATTATTGTTATTTTCATAATATTCTTGATCACTTACTTTTGTTTATTATGTGTTTATCTAAACATAATATTCATATACTTTTCAGTAAAAAATAATTCAATTATAAAGAAATGATTTATTGATTAAAATAAATGTCTATTAAATGCAAATCAGTTTATATTTGCAATCATTTTGTTGTCATTTTTCACTAAATATTTGTATTGTTTTTCAATTGCTTCAAACAATTCTATTACAGTATTACAGATATTTTTATAGTAAATGTAAAAGTGAACAAGGTCATAGAATAAAAATCAGAGTATAAGAAACATGTCATTTGATTATATTTGATGTAAATATCAATTATTATTTAAATAAATATTAAAAGTTTTAAATTTCTTATAATTTTATTTAATATTTTTATTGATGGATATGTTTTATATGAGATTTTAGAACACTATTTGTAATAAAATTTTTATTACAATTATTGTGAAAACATTTGAATTGTTTTATATTTAAATGTATTTTCTTGTGTTTAATGAGAATTGATTTTGTATTAAATCTTTTGTTACAATCATTGAAATCACAAACAAATGGTTTTTCTCCCGAATGTATGCGTTTATGACGAAATAAACTCTGATTAGTATTAAAACCTTTATTACAATTATTATAATCGCATACGAAAGGTCTTTTATTCAGATGTGCTCTCTTGTGTACATTTAAATGTGATTTTGTATGAAATCTTTTGTTACAATCATTGAAATCACAAACAAATGGGTTTTCTCCCGAATGTATGCGTTTGTGAGAAATTAAATGTGGTTTTTGTTTAAAGCCTTTTCCGCAGTCATTGAAACCACAAACAAATAGTTTTTCTCCCGAATGTATGCGTTTGTGAATAATTAGAGCACTTTTCAATTGAAACATTTTCTTACAATTATTAAAATCACATTTAAATTGTTTTATCCCTTTGTGTATCAAAATATGATTATTAAGATGACCCTGTTTCATTGTCTTATACTGACATTTAGGCCAAAAACACTGAAACTGTTTATTATTTTTAACATTAATTTCACTTTTATTTTC
>JAQGAT010001836.1:0-11228 GCA_034687845.1 Pantelozetes paolii
GAGAGAGAGAGAGAGAGAGAGAGAGAGAGAGAGGGAGAGAGAGAGAGAGAGAGATTTGATTGAAAAATATATGCATTTATTGTGAGATATCGTCAGTAATATTGAGTCGTAAAGTCTGTAGACATTGTACACATATACAGATCTAAGAGATGTGAGCTATCAGTGCAAAAGGAATCGACGGTTTTGTGTGTTTATCAGTGATTTGCCGAACGCCTAACCATTGCTCTAAACATTGAACACAAAAAGTGCATCCAATGGTGGAGTCGATCCCAAAGTCGATCTTATTGGCAACTGATGAGGGTTTGTGTGCTCTCAAACTGTTATCAAAGTCTCATAACGTTAGTAGAAATGGTCTGTAGTGTGTGTTCGCCTGTTTGGAGCCGAGATCCTAGAGATTGCTTCCATTATTATCTACACTTTCTATCGGTGCTCAGCAAACAGACTCTCTCTGAGCGCTCACACGAATATCTTAACCGATGTGCACAACAGATAAGGCAAAGTGCAGTCTCTTATCGGTTTCATATCTCTCTAACTTTTCTCTCTATTCCAATGCCTCTCAACTCCTAACAGCAAAACTTTGCTCCTTTTCCACCAATTAAGGCACCGAAGCTTATCTCATAAATTGAGACCAATTTTTAAAAAGTCGATTCAATGCAAACCCAGAGCCAAATACACTGTAATATAGTTTTCATTTATGATATGATATTTTTAGTGATTATTCACTGAAATAAAGTCAAAAATATAAATAAAAAACTTTTAAAACTTTGAAAATGTTTTGAATAATTGTCTGATATATCAATGAAAACAACTGAAACACAAGAATAAAAATTCACTTCTCTATCCAAAATCTATATATACTTAGGCTTTGAGTTTGCATTACATCTGAATTGTATTAAAAGTAATTTTCAGAGATTTTTCAGATTTACAAATGAAATATTGTTTTTCATCTCTGACTCTGGTTTTAATTTTTCGCTATCTTTTGGGCGAATATAATGAGTTAAAAGTAGATGTGTTTTAATGTAGATATCAAAGCATAGTATAAAACTTTTGGATCTCTCTCTCTCTCTCTCTCTCTCTCTCTCTCTAAACACTATCTAAAATGCAGTGATATTTTGTATTTCCTTTTGCATTAAAACAGAGTTTTCTATTGAAAAAATAGTATTAAAAAAATTATTTAAAGAGAGAGTAAGTGATTGTCGTTTGTTGTGTGAAAATGTAGTTTCGATGTGAAGTCTTCCTCCTTTTGGCGTTTATTGATTTTAACTAACATTCCCGACGACTATAGATAAGCACAACTGATTAGGAAATCTCTCTCATACACACACATAGACACACATAACACACACTTTATTATTATTATATACAGTTATACTGCTATACAGTCAGCCATACAGTCATATACAGGCACTAAAAGTCAGTTAAATCACGTTATAATCAAAACTGATTTCTACTTAAATCCCAAACAATCTATTCATACAAATCACACAAATATCAGACTTTAGAGTGGATTTTGATCTAAAATAACAATAAATATAACCAAATCTAAAGAAAAAAATATTTTTGTATCGGAACTGCATTTTTTACTGATTATGATATGAAAGTACAAAAAACTTATTTCATGTTAACGTCATTCCCGGTCTATGAGTGCAAAGAATTTCTTGGATTTTCGTAAACATATTAAAAGACATTCAGAAAAACAATTTAAAAGACATTATCACAAAAATCAGGCAAAAATCAAATCTAAATTAATTAATAAGTAAAAGCAGGGGTTTTTGGCGTCTGAAACAACCTCTCACAGCTCATACCCATATCTGACCTAAAAGTTATATAACTCTTATAATAATAATTATTATATTTCTTGTTATCAAATCAATAAAGTTTTTGAACGACACAATCAAATGAAATATCAATTCATATATAAACTACACATAAGAGTGATATCAATGAGAATATGAATTAATAGATTATATTTTATACAGGATTTGATCATTCAATTCAACAGATTGTGTGTATATTTTGCGTGTGTTTTCAGGTATAGTGTTACCAGTGCTCAGACACAACACCAGTGCCTTTTTAGGGCAAAAGTAGTCTTTATATTAAATATTATTATTAAATAAAAATCTATATAAGAGTTAAGAAGTGAACAAAAAAACTGATTATAACTAAAATACATATCTCTTTCTTGTGTACAAATAGTTTATCAGTTAATCAATTATTATCACAAATAAACTGTTGAGACATGTATTGCACGTATAGTTAAGTGAATTTCGCGATTCAATAGAAATATCTTCAGATTTTTGAGTGATTTTTCAATAACTTAACAGAAAATTAGGAAAAAACTATTGTTTTTATATTAAATTATATTAAAAATCATTTGTTTAAGCAGTGAATGAGGCAAAGGATAGAGAGAATGGGAGAGAGGGTGAGGGAAAGAGAGAGAATAGGAGAGGGAGGGAGAGAGAGAGAAAAGAGTGGTGTTATCGCCAGTTGCAAACCTTATCTAAACCAGCATAAAGTTTGCACTTTTATCTCTGTATAAAATACACTCTTATCTATGACTACACAAAAACTAGTTATAAGAATATATCACTGAATAATAGAATGGGTTTTAAATGCAATTTATTTTTATTTTTATTCAAATATTAATTGAAATCTTCCCCACATTTGGACCAAAAAAGCCTATCTATGACTCCAAGTCTTACGCCTTTGATTTGAAACACGCGTTAATAAACAACTCAATGAGAAGAAGGAGAAAAAGGATTAATACTATTAATTAACATATTTTCAATGGACAGACATATCGTGTGATATAAAACAAAACATATTTTCAAATTAAAGATCCCTTATCTGACTGTTTGAGTAAATTTTAATAATTTTTATTTATTTTTATCACAAGTTTTGTCTGAAATAAAAACTTCAAACTCTAAGCCAATCACACAAAAAGTCTTTCAAATCCAATATTTATTAAAGCCGTTTCATTTTAACTTTGTAAATTGCACCAGAGTGAGTTACAAGTAATTGTCACAAAACAATAGGTATTGACACCAATATTGTCTTTACAATTACTCCTAATATTTGAGGTTTGAAAATAAATGGGTTAAATTTTGGGTTAAATTTTCGCTTAAACTTTCAAAATTTAGGCTAATTTTAGTGAAATGTTGAAATATTTAATTTTAAAATTTTGCAAATTTTACCAAATATTGATCAAGATTATCATATCCCTGAACATTTATGACCATTACTTCAAAGATAATTGCAGTATAATTAATTCTAGTTAATTAATATCAATAATAATTAAATTTTAATCAATATTGTTACATTTTTAACTAATACCTAAATCTGGATCAAATTTAGACTAAAATTTAAAGTTTAAGTTAAATTTAAGGTTAAAGGTTTGTTTAAAATTTAGGTTAAATTTTGAGCAAAAATTAAAACTAACATCGCTAATTGCTATAAATAAGTAAATAATTATTTGACGTAGTTCATATCCAGGTATATTTAAATATCACAAATTATACTAACTCACTCTGATGTAATTTACAAAGTTAAGTTGAAATGGCTTTATCAGATCTACAATAAAAACCCTTTAAATGGTTATCAAATGAAAAATTGTTTATTTTTTATTCATTTTAAACATTCATTTAAACTTAAAGTCTTAACTAATTTTTAGTTAAAGGGATATATATTTTACCCCTTTTTGTTGCTTGTATTCAAAATATCCTTAATATCTTAGTATTTCCTCGTCAATGGGTTTGAAGCGAAAAAATTGACACTTAATTCAGAGGAAGAATAAAAGTCTAAGAAATAAAACAGATTTGAAATAAATTTTTACATTTTTAATGAGTTTTTTATTTGCTTTTCTCTGCAACTCATATAAAACTTATAATTAATTTTTGATGTTTTTGTTTATTTGTAAGAAAATCTTAATTGAAAACCAAAACAATAAAAACCAATGAATTATTGCACAAAAGAGTGATTCAAATAAATTGGTCTTCAATTCACTGCAAAACTAAAGTATATTTACAAAAAAAAACGATTAATAATTAATATTAAATATTGAAAACAAGTTTTCCTTCAATACTATAAAAAGTTTATTTTTATTATTTGTAAAGGGATTGCAAATAGTCTTTTAAAGTACATGTCTCAGATATATAATGTCTGAAATGAGACACAAACTAATAATTCATGAATTAATTACTGATATTTTGAAAAAACTTTTGTGAAATCTATAAATAATTTCAATTTTCAAAATCAAAATCATTTAAAAGTTGTTCAAAACTATAAGACATTTATTAGTATTAAATATAAAATAAAAAAATGATTAAAATTTAATAGTTTTTGAAACTCTTGTGAATTTATATGAGAATCGATGCAAACATTATATGATTATTAAGTTTTGTGTTATTTTTGTTAAACAATAACAAAATATGACAAAAAAATCACATAATCTCTAAATTAGATCAAAAATAATAATAAAAAGTTTGTTTCACTCAAAAGCACTCAAACTTTAGTCCAAAAAAAGGCAAACAAAACAGAAAATCCTTTTTTACTTAAAATTACTTAAAATTAAAAAAACGTTTTTCTTCTTTGCCTTTGCATTGAAAGCACAATAACTGCACAGAAGTTAAGGTATGAAAAAAATTATTTACAAATAAATTAAACATTTTTTGTGCACTTTATTAATGAAATACTGTTTGAAATACTACTACTGTTTGAAACAAACACTAATGAAAAATAAAAACTCATTTGAAATGTCGAGTAAAGCGAAGAAAAGGTAATTAATTATAGACTTAAACAGTGTTTTCAGTGAATAATTAGTTTCTCTCTTCAGGTAATAGTTGTGTGAATATTACTCACGTTTACTGTTCCCCAGCTTTAAGGGCTTGGGATGTGATTGCTTGCGGCGGGACATCGGAAGTGGAGAGAAGCGGACGGTTGTGTCCGAGAGTATAGTTGTTAGGAATCAATGAGTTTATGAAAGTTATTGTCAAACAAACAGTTATTCTCTGCTTTTCAACGCATTTAAAGTCCAATTCATTGAGTTTTTGGTCAACTTTTGAGACAAAAAGTTTTGTAAAACTTTATTATTGTTTGAATTAATTGACAAAAAGTTGTATCAAATGCTAACTAAAGCCCAAAACCCGCAAAACTATTTCAAAAAACATTAAAAATTTGAGCCCAGGTTACTGTGATTGGCACTGGCAATGACGCACTGGCGTATTGAAAGCCTCTAAACATAAACACACGGCGTATATGTGCTCTCAGTCTATCTGTGCTCTAATGTGATGCACAGTCTATGAGCCACTCGAGTGACGAGACATCCAAAACATCACAAAACATAGCATTCAATCAGATATTCTGTATTTCACTCAATATTATACTTCACAAGAGTTTGTCGTATATTCGGGCAAAACGACTGGCGCTCTCTCGCCATACACTTCTGCATACATACTGTGCCTTTAACTCAGGCTAACAGTGCCTAACAGTGCACTCCTTATACAAGTGTCTGATAGTAGAGTCACCTGTTATAAGGGTCTCAAGTCTTAAGTGAATACAACTCTAAGGAATCGCTTCTTCGGTTATTCTCGGAGTTATTCTTCACTTAATTTAACATTCATTTGAATATAACTTTTGTTTTGTGTGAATATTGTTGTAAAAAATTACTGATAGTCAGGGGGTGTCAAAACTATATTAGAAATTTGCCCCCTTTTGTCAAATATAGTGAACCAGAATCTTTAATCCCAAAGTAATTAATTAATGGTTTGTCAATTCAAGGGGTATGAGTTTCATACCTGAGTATATGCCAGATATTTGCCTGCTAGGGTGACCTTGACTATCCCTTATTATCATTAAATTTAAAGGAAATTTCAATTCATTTTGTCTCTAAAACCGCTAAATATTATCAAATATTTCATATCTGTTGAGAAAAAAAACAAAATATTCTGAAAAGTACTAAAATTTTATGTTTTATTCACTCTTTATATTAAATATAATAATAAAATGTTTTTAACATTAATTGAAATAAAATAATAAAATTTATATTCAAAAAGATTATTCAAAATTGATTTCAATTTTAAAATATTTTTGATAATTCTGTCAAAACTTTTTGTTCAAATAATTTCAAACATATGAAAAGGTTTTGATTTTTTTTTTGTATATTCAGGGAAAATTATTTAAAACCAATCATAAATCCAATATTTTTGATACAAATGTTATAATAAATGATTGAAATATTAATTGAAACAAAAATACAGTTTTTATAACACAATTGAAGTGATATTTAGTTACAAATAGTTGAATGAACTGAAGATTTATTAAATAGATTTTGAAAACCATAACAAACACTGAAATAATTAACATTAAATAATTGTTGAGACATTTGGACCTAATTTAAGGCAAGAGAAGGTAATTATCTGTTATTATCGTTGGGGAGAAAACAGTACCGAAACCTTTATTGACATTATATTTAACGACATTTAATATTTTTGATGTAAAATGTGATTTCAATCTCTAAATAATTGAATCATTTTCAACGATATTTCAAGGCTTTTGATCTGAAAAACAGATCTCTATTGCTATGCATTAAAAACATAAATCTTTTCTTAATTTACTTCTTATTAGGAAATTAACTACAGTTTAGGGAAAAGTTTGCTTTAAAAAACATTTTCAGTGAAAAAGTTATAGATTTTTAGATAAATATAAATACTTTTAGAGCGAGAAATATATTATCAGAGGTTTTGATGATTTTAAAGCAGATTTTCATTTTTGTATTTACCATTGAATTAATTTTTTTTAATCAAAAAACTTTTTTTAAACTTTTTTTACTCTCAAATGATTATTATTTTAGTGTTGATAACAGAATTGAAATTTTTCAAAATCAGAGACTTGATTGCACTGATAGATAGTGTTGAGACACAACCAATGCTAAACAGTGTGTTCTTGAGAAATCACCAGACGATTAGTCGGAGCCCAGGTCTGGGGATCAGACACTCCCTGATATTATGATAGGATTTCTTTTTTTTGGCAAAAACTATCTCTTCTTTACCTTTAATATGAAATATAAACTCATAATTAACTCAATAATTATTGTTTGTTATGAAAAGAGGTTTTGAAAAACTATTTTTCATTTGAAAATGAATTGCTTTTTTCAGTGGAGAAACGATATTTTGCTTTTATATTCAAAACCTTTTTTAAATTGATTTTTTGGGCTCTAAAACTCAATTCACAGTGAATTTCGGAAATTTGTGTAAAATTTGATAAATTATTTGAAAATAATATAAAAAATTTGAAATAATTTATTGATTTTAAGTAAAATAAGTCATAAAAATGAAAACTTAAAGCAAAAACTAAATTCAAATTTAAGTTTAATTTATTTCATTATTTAATTCAAAATCCGTTAAACTATTTGAAAATCAATTTATTTTGAGATATCATTAAATCTGAGACTCAGTTAACACAACTATAAATGAATTAATGCTAACAGTTATGACCAGTCTATCCATAGGTACTGAGCTTTTAATAGACTCCTGCAAGGTTACGCAGATTTAATTTAATCAAGGCTAAAATTATTTACAATTAATTAAGTTTTGTCAACAAAAACAAAGTTTTGACAATTTTTTAGCTCAAATATTTTAGATAACGCTTTGAATATCACTCACTGTTTCAGTAATTATTTCAAAATTTGTAAATAACTGTTAAATATTTTAATGACTTTTAAAATAAAACCAAAAAAACTGTTAAATCAATTAATGTTTGCATTAATTTCTAACAAAACACTAAATCCTTCATAAAATTATTTCATTTGTATCAAAATTAGAGCAAAATATCATTCAATCAATGGTTTATTAATCCATAATTTTTTTAATGCAATCAATATTGAGATTAATTGAAGTTTTTATTAAATTTTAAAACATTTTTGTTTTTAGTTTTAAATTCTTTAAATTCTGTTCAAAGTTATTGAAAAAGTATTGAAACTTTTGGGAAATAAAATGTCTTTTATTTTTCAAAATTGATTTTAAATTTATATCTTTATTATCATTGATAATGAAAAACAATGAGAAAATTACACGTCTTTTCAATTCATATGTTTTGAGAAATATTAATCGACATTTCGTGAAACCCATATCTAATGGCAGAGAAATAGTAAGCCCTTTGGGGGCACTGTCAGAGACAAGACAAGGACAGGCAGTTTTTAAACACACACACCATTGTGTTCACTAAATGAGATCTTAATCTAAACAATTCAATCAGATATCAGAGAATAACTCTTTACTTCTGAGTCCTTGTGTTCAGACATTCACTTATTTTTACGATAAGTTTTCATTACATTTGAGACAAACATACGAAACACTAATGAAATAAAAGCTCAAATCAATACTGAAATGACATTTATTTTTAATAATTAATAATTATTAAGATTTGGTTTTAAAAATCAATTTTCAAGTTAAACGATTCAGTTATCAATGTTTAAAGAGTTTAATTAATTTATTGATAAATATAACCCTTTTTCTCTCCCCTCTCCCTCTCTCACCCTAACCCCTACTTCACTAATCAATGACATTAAAAACCCAATGAAAAACTATAATATGAAAAATATTTCACTTATTTCAAGGCATCAGAGGTTTTATAAAACTGATAATAAAAACTAATTTCTAATTTTAAACCAATTTTTCTCACGATTTGTCTGCAAAATGATTAACAAAATTATTAAATCAAAAAACAGACAATTTTTATCACAAATACCATAAAAATTAATTTCAATTTAAAATCTGATTTTAAAAGTGTCTTAATTTTGAGCCAAAAATGTATTTTCGCTGAACGTCTCCAACCATTGCATCGATAGTTAATATTTTGTGTAAAATCTTTAGTCAATAAAAACAGTTTTCATGAAAATCTCTTTTCGGCACTGAATCTAAAATTACTCTTCAGATTGAGATATAACTTAAATATAAGATAACATATGAAAGTCGGAGACAATTTTGTGCACAAAAAAACTAATTTTCTTTACTTTTAATTAAGAAGTTTTCACTTCAAAATTGAAAAACATTTCAATTGAAAGTGTATATCAATTAATCCCAAAGACACTAAAGACAGTGAATGAGAGTGAAGACAGTAGAGGAAGAAATGCCACAGAAATAGCCATAAATATAAACATTTAGATAACAAACATATAATATCTATATCTAAATGGCATATCATATCTGCTATAAAATAGATTCATCTCATTTTGGGCCAACATTTAGTCTCATTTAGACTAAAAAACAAAACAATTTTATTGAAAACAATTTTTTCTTCTTTTCATTATTGAGATTACATTTCAAACCAAAAATTCACATAAAGTTTAAGTAAAGAGAAAATTGTTTTTATTTTTCTACCGATCTATCGATAAATAAATTTTTGAATTCAGTGCTCATATGAAGTAAATATAATATTTATTTTGCTTATCACTGATCAGTTGAAAAAAGTTATGAAATTTATTTTAGATTTCCTTTTTTTACAAATCAAACACAAAATATAAACTTATTTCTCAGTTATTGAAGAAAAAAAATTATGTTTATTTGTGCGAGATTTATACGCAATGATTAGGGGGTTTACACACCAAAGGGGGGTAAATGAAGAAAATAAATAACTTTTCGATTAGATTAGGAAAAGTTGAGAAAAATTATTCTCTGGGCGTCAATACCTTCAATACCTTTAATACCTTTACTCAGATTTTACGCAAAGATTTATCCGATTTATAGTAAAGTTTTGGCAAAAAAACAAACAAAAAACTCAATCATTAATTAATTTTTATGCATTCACTGACTCAACCTTTTTTTGGTTGAAATTTAAATTTAAAGTAAAGGCAAACGACGTCTTAAATGTGTTAATGAATTGATTATAAAATGATAGTCAATCAGGACAACCAAGGAGGGGTATGGCTGTAGGCCTAACCCAGGCCTCTGACTCATTAGCGTCAGGTTTTTTGCTGCAATCGGTAATTCAGAATTACATGAATTATATTCAATACTTTAATATAATTGAAGAAAACAGTGTTAACAGTGCTAACAGTGCTAATACACCTTTGCGTCAATTCCTGATTCACCCCTTCATTTGGAGTGGTTTGACATTTCCCTCAAAACAGATCCTTGACTTGTGATGAGAAGTGTCATCAAAGCCATGACTGATCTAAATGTCGTTTTACTCATTCATTAGTTCAGGTCTTCATCCTCTGTCTCAGCATTAATCACTAAAAACAGACCAAACGTTTGGTTTTGTTTTTTCTGTCGTTTATCTCTAAAATAACTAATTTATAGATAACAACAAAAATTATCTCAAACTCTGTGTTTGAAATTCAATTTCAGTTTAATATTTCATTGAATGAAATAAAAAACAACATTTTATTGAATGAATTCAATAACTGGACACTAATTTTCAAGCATCTGATGACAAATATCTCAGATTTAGGGAAAATCACTCAAAATTTAATCTCAAATCAATGTCTAAACTTTGAAATTATCTGATTTTTGAAATAAAATTTATTTGAAAATTTCAGTTTATTTCCTGTTATTCATAGAGAAAATCATAAATTAATTGAAAACTACTTTATCTGAAGAATAAAATAAAAAGTGCTTAAAAATCAGTTATAAATATAAACTGAAAAAATAAAACACATTTTTTAATCAGTTATTCATAAAAGGGATCTCAAGAGACGGGTTAATGGTTTTGATAACAAACAGACCAATAATGTAACAAATATTTAGATAAAAGTCAATATTAAGAGATATTTTGTCGATTATAATAACTTTTGGTCGAAATATCGCAATGAAAATCAAAAATTAAAAACAAATTTTCAGAAATAAAGTTTAGATATAATACTAAAAGAGTTATCTAAACAGTGATTATTACTTCTCTGCCTCTTCTCAGTGATCGCACCATAAGATTAATGAAGGTTTTAAATTAGGTTTCAATTGAGAGGCGTTTTTGGCCACAATTATGTGGGAAAAGCTGATTATGTGATTCATTAATGAAATTAATTTATAGTGAACTCAGTTTTTGGATTGACTTTTGGGTTGACTCTGAATATATTCAGTCATTCAGTAAATTGATTGCAAATTTTAAAAACATTTTTTCAAAAGTCATATCATTTTTAATTGAATTGAGTTTTATATCAATTCTTTAATTGCTTTTCGTTTAAAATTATAAAATACTGTATATTTAAATCATAATTCTCTCTCTCTCTCTCTCTC
>JAQGAT010001837.1:0-11215 GCA_034687845.1 Pantelozetes paolii
AAATAAAATCGGGTTCAGAGACGATGGACTTACCATTTGATATTCTTATAGGTCATTTAACTTCTCAGAATGGTAATCATGATAATTTCTCACTGATTATACTGATATATAATTAAATTTACACTGGTTACTATAGGAAATATGAATCATAACGCTCGTGGTATAGTGGCCAGTGGTCCATGTGAAGGCGATACTCTTAGAGGTGAATGGTTCCATACTGCAGATGACCAAGATGCCTGTTCTTTACCTGGTGGTTTAAAAAGCACAACTATGGTGTTTGGTCATATGGTTACTGAAGGAAAATGCAATGCTAAATGTTTGGGTGGACATGGTACTATTAATTTCAATCCAGCCCTCACTAATGATGGTGTTGTTAAGCAATGAATTTAGAGATTGATATGAAATGAATATTAATATTGAAATCAATTGTAATTTTAATTCAATAAAAAAGAATAAAATATAAGATATTGATTATGATTGATAAAAAGATGACCAGGACAATTTATTGAAACAAATTGTATTCATTCGAAAAAGAAAATATAATTTATACTTGCAAATTTTATTGAAATAAGAAATGTCCTGATCTAAATGTGGCATTATAATTTGTTGCCATGATCATGTGAATTATTAAATTTTGTTTCCCAATTAACCATTCTTAATTTATAAATTGTATTTATGTGACGACAAATATACAATTGTTGTAATATTTATTGATTTTATTTTTAACCCTGAATGAATAAATTGCAAAAATGCACAGGCAATATCAATTTCAAGATATTTGATAATTTTTGACATCATATTGATGACAATTGTTCATCAAATTTAAGTATAAAATCGCTTTTAATGTTAAACAAAAGAATTTGATATTTTTATTACAAATAACCTGGTTTATGTAATATTGTAATAAGTGTACCTGTATCGCATAAAATTCAAGTAAATATTAATAGGATATACAGTGTATAATATATTGATATCTAATCATGCTTAGTTTATCATAATTTCAATCCTTAACAATGCAAAATCGTGTATTGCTACAAATATGAAAATGGTCCATTTTAAAATATGTAAATTCATTTATGAAATTGGTAAATATTTTATTATAAATTATGAATGTTAGCATGATTGTTTTAATTATTTATAATATTAATCAATACTATTTTATTGTAAATCTATTAAATGAGAATTTACCATTTCACCTTCATAACTCAACCCAGCATATAAATTTCTATTATTTAACCATATTTTACAATAGAGGTACAGCTGTTAATCAAGATGTTGATTATTTATAATGGTGATGTAAACATTATTTATAATCTTGAATGGTAAATATAAAAATATGTTAAATATGTTTAAATATGATGAGTTTTAAAGCATATTTTTAAACAGAAATATTTAAAAACATTAAAATAAATGTCAAAATATTTTGAAATAATATTTTGTTATTAATTTTACTGTCTCTATAAATACGGAAACAAATTGTGATAGTTCATTCAATAACTCAAATAATAAATACAGTTTTTAACATTGTTTTAAATTTACTTTAAGTATGAAAGGTTTAATAATTGCCTTCACTTTACTTATAATCGGTTAATAAGTCATTATTAAATATCTCTTAAAATATTCATGATCACTTTATTTTGTTAGAAAAAACATCTGGATCCCCTATACCAGAGAATAATGAGAAGGGCAAATTTATTGGTAACTTAGAAGAAACTCAAACAACGGTTGATGTTATCATGAACTGCACTCATGAGGGTAAGAGAGTGCCGACTATCTTAGAAAGCGTAGTTAAAGTTCCTTACTCATGTAATGGAGAAATGGAAATTAACGTACCCTTTGTTTGGAAGATAAGATCAGGTTCAGAGTCGATGGACTTACCATTTAATATTTTTGTTGGTCATTTAACTTTTCAGAATGGTAATCATGATAAACCATCACTGAAAAGAGTGATAATTAATTTAATTTACACTTGCTACTTTAGGAAATATGGGTTACAATATTCATGGTATAGTAGCCAGTGGTCCATGTGAAGGCGATACTTTAAGAGGTGAATGGTATTTTAGCGCGGATGACCAAGATGCTTGTTCTTCGCCTGGTGGTTTAAAATCCACAACTATGGTGTTTGGTCATATGGTTACTGAAGGAAAATGCAATTCTAAATGTTTGGGTGGACAAGGTACTATTGGTTTCAATCCAGCCCTAACTAATGATGGTGTTGTTAAGCAATGAATTTAATGAATGATTTGTATTATAAATATTAAAATCAATTGTAATTTTGATTCAATAAATGAGAATAAAATATATTATATATTCAATAGATAATAATTGATAAAATGGTGACAGGACAAATCAGTGAAACAAATTGTATTCATTAAATAGAAATATTAAATATAATTTATACTTGCATATTCAATTTATATAAGAAATGTCCTGATCTAAATATAACATTATAATTTGTTACCATGATATTTTGTATTATTAAATTGTATTTCCCATTTAACCATTCTTAATTTATATGTTTTATTTATGTGCCGACAAATTGTGGTAATTTTTATTTATTTTACTTTTAACATTGAATTAAAAAATTGATTTCACTTTTGTAATATTATAACAAATAATTTAAATTTCAAACTATTTTCACATTAAATGCAAATTATTTTTACAATTAATTGCAAAACAATTGTCAGAAAAATATGTGAAAAATACGTTTTAATTGTTTGTTTAAAACAGAAATATTTCAAAACAATAAAACAAATGTCAAATATTTTTGAGATAATATTTCGTAATTAATTTTACTGTCTCTATAAATACAAAAACAAATTGTGATAGTTCATTCAATAATTAAAATAATATTTTAATTTGTTTAATATTATTTTAAAATTTACTTTAATTATGAAATTTTTATTATTTGTTTTCACTGCACTAAATTTTATTTTTAACTAGATAATTCTTAATATATTCATGATCAAATCATTTTTCTTAGGAAACACATCTGAATCAACTTTACCAAAGAATAATGAGAAGGGCAAATATCTTGGTAAATTAGAAATAACTCAATTAACGATAAACGCTATCATGAACTGTACTCACAACTCCATGTCTATGCCAACCAACTTGGTAGACGTAGTTAAACTTCCTTACTCATGTAATGGAGAATTTAAAAATAACGAACCATTTATTTGGAAGATAAGATCGGGTTCAGAATCGATGGACTTACAATTTGATATTTTTGTTGTTCATGCTACTTTTCAGAATGGTAATTATGATAAACTCTCACTGATTATATTGATAAATAATTCAATTTACACTGGCTACTTTAGGAAATATAAACTATAATGTTCATGGTAAAATAGCTAATAGCCCATGTAAAGGCGATACTCTTAGAGCTGAATGGTACTTTGCCGCGGATGACCAAGATGCCTGTTCTTCACCTGGTGGTTTAAAAACTATAAATATGGTGTTTGGTCATATGGTTACTGAAGGAAAATGCAATACTAAATGTTTGGGAGGACAAGGTACTATTAGTTTCAATCCAGCCCTCATTAATGATGGTGTGGTTAAGCAATGATTTTTATTATTAATATTGAAATCAATTGTAATTTTAATTCAATAAAAGAGAATAAAATATAAGATATTGATAATAATTGATAAAATGTTAACAGGATAATTTATTAAAATTACTTGTATTTATTGAATATAAAAATAAAATACAATTCATACTTACATATTTTATTGTAATAAGCCATGTCCTTATCTATATGTAGCATTATAAATTGATACCATGATTTTGTGTATTATTAAATTGTGTTTCCCAATTAACCATTCTTAATTTATAAATTGTATTTATGTTCCGACAAATATACAATTGTTTTAAAAATTATTTATTTTATTTTTAACTCTAAGTGAATAAATTCCAAAAATGCCCTGGCAGTATCAATTTCAAGATATTTGTTGATTTTTGACACCATATTGATGACAATTGTTCATCAAATTTCAGTATAAAATCGCTTTTAATGTTAAACAAAAGATTTAATATTTTTATAACAAAAATTGATTTTAATTTTGATATACTGTATTATAAAAAATAAATCAAAACCAGTTTTAATTATTAATTTATCAGTATTAATTGAATTTTATTAAAAATAACCTGGTATATATAATATGGTAATAAGTGGACCTGTATCGCATAAAATTCAAGTAAATATTAATTGGATATACAGTGTCTAATATATCCAATCATGCTTAGATTATCATAATTGCCATTTTTAACAATGCTAAATTGTGTATAGCTACAAATATGAAATTGTTCTATTTTAAAATAGGTAAATTCATTTATGAAATAAGTAAATATTTTTTATATATTATGAATGTAAGCATGATTGTTTTAATAATTTCCAATATTAATCAATACAATTTTATTGTTAATCTATTAAATGATAATTCACCATTTCACAATTAATAACTCAACACAGCATAGTTATTTCTATCACTTTAGCACTAACTATGAGTATAAAAAAAAGTTCAAGCTCAAAAAATACTGAATATTAAATCATCTCAAATGTGTTAAACACAAATAAAATTTATATATTTTAAATAACTATTATAATGTGTTTTAAAACATATTTTTAAACAGAAATAATTTAAAACATTAAAATAAATGTCAAAATATTTTAATATATTATTTTGTTATTATTTTACTGTCTCTATAAATACGGAAGCAAATTGTGATAGATCATTCAATAATTCAAATATTATATACAGTTGTTTAACATTTTTTTAAATTCACTTCAATTATGAAATGTTTAATATTTGCCTTCACTTTACTTACAATCGGTTAATAAGTCACTATTAAATATCCCTTAAAATATTCATGATCAAATTATGTTTCTTAGAAAAAACATCTGGATCCCCTCTACCAGAGAATATTGAGAAGGGAAAATTTATTGGTAATTTTGAAGAAACTCAAGTAACGGTTGATATTATTATGAACTGCACTCATGAGGGCAAGGCTGTGCCAACCATCTTGGCAGACGTAATTAAAGTTCCTTACTCATGTAATGGAGAAATGAAAGTTAACCAGCCCTTTGTTTGGAAGATAAGATCGGGTTCAGAGTCGATGGACTTACCATTAAATATTTTTGTTGGTCATTTAACTTTTCAGAATGGTAAGATGATAAACTTTCATTGATATTAATGATAATTAATTCAATTTACACTGGACCACTTTAGGAAATATGAATTATAATGACTATGGTATAGTAGCCAGTGGTCCATGTGAAGGCGATACTCTAAGGGGTGAATGGTACTTTTCAGCTGAAGACCAAGATGCCTGTTCTTCACCTGGTGGTTTAAAAAGCACAACTATGGTGTTTGGTCATATGGTTACTGAAGGCAAATGCAATGCTAAATGTTTGGGTGGTACTGGTACTATTAGTTTCAATCCGGGACTCACTAATGATGGTGTTGTTAAGCAATGAATTCAATGAATGATTTGTATTATTAATATTGAAATCAATTGTAAAAGAAAAATTTATTGATACATATTGTTTTCATGATAATGGAATATAGAGTATTATTTATTCTTGTATAGTATATTGTAAAAATTGTCTTGTTGCATTCATTCGAATTATAATAGTTATTATTACAATGATCTTGTGGATTAATGAAAGGTCCATTTAATCATTCTTAATGCTATGAATAATGTATTAACTTGTGGACATAGGTGATTTATTAAATTAATTTTACCCACCTAATATATTATTGGTAAATAAATTTATGGTAAAAAGTGTATTTGTCAGAAAATGAACCTGTCAATTAAATATATTTAATTTATTGTATGAATTTACGCTCTGAAAGCACAAGTACAATGTTTGAAAAAAATTTGGAATGCATCAATAAATGCACCTTGTACATGTATTTATTATGTAATTTTTATAAAAATGGATTTTACTTTTAAAATGTTTTAACAAATAATACAAATTTAAAACTATTTTCACATTAAATGTAAATTATTTTTACAATCAATTGAAAACAATTGTCAGAAAAATGTGTGAATAATAGGTTTAAATCATTTGTTTATCAATTTATTAAGATATCAAAGCAACTAGCACAGATACCTTTAACAATATGTGTAATAGAGTAATAAGTTTACCTAAAAAGCTTGAATATAAAGCAAAAAAAAAATAATCATGAGTACAGGTATTTCTAACATTTAATGAGATAACCACCATTCATAACAATGATAAATGGTGTAACTAAAATGACCTTTTATAAAATATTTTCTATGAGGTATATAAATTGTATAAAATTTATCATGATTATAAGATCAAGCTTAAATACTAGTAACTAATTTATTGACTTTCATAACTCAACATTAAATATTTATTACTATTATTTTGAGTGGTAGATATTTTAACAAAACTCACATTAAATCAACAAATGTTAGTCAAGGTAAAATTATTAAAAATGATAATGATGAATATAAATTATCACAAATATGAACACACAAAAAAATATATTTTTAAATAACTTTTATAATAAGTTTTAATATACAGTATAATTTTAAACAGAAATATTTGAAAACATTAAAATAAATGTCAAATCATTTTGTGATTGTATTTCGAAATTAATTTTACTATCTCTATAAATAAGAAAGTAAAATGTGATAGTACATTCAATAATTTAAATCTTATATAAATCTTATTTAATATTATTTTGAAGTTTAATTCAATTATAAAAGCTTCAATAATTGCCTTCGCTTTACATATAATCGGTTAATAAGGCATTATTAAATATTTCTTAAAATATTCATGTTTAAATTATTTGTCTTAGAAAATCCTTCTGAATCCACCTTAACCGAAAACGTGAAGCAGGGTACATTCTCTGGTAAACTCGAGGAAACCCAAGTAACAGCTAATTTTATTATGAAATGTACTCATGACTACAGGCCTGTGCCAACCATTTTGAAATCTGTACTAGGTCATCTATATTCATGTAATGGTGAATTTAACGTTACCGAGCAATTTGTCTGGACATTAAGATCAGGTTCAGAGTCAATGGATCTACCATTTAGTACATTATTACTCCATGCAACTTTTCAGAATGGTTTATATAATAAACGATCAATGATCATATATCAATAGTTAAATAATTTAATTTAATCTGGGTTTTTAGGAAATATGAATTATAATAACTATGGTATAGTAGCCAGTGGTCCATGTGAAGGTGATACACTTAAAGGTGAATGGTACTTTTCAACTGATGACCAAGATGCCTGTTCTTCACCTTCGTGGCTTCCACCTTCCACCTTTGTGGCTTAAAAACTACAATTATGGTGTTTGGTCATATGATTACCAAAGGAAAATGCAATTCTCAATGTTTGGGTGGTACTGGTACTATTAGTTTCAATCCAGGTCTCACTAATAATGGTGTTGTTAAGCAGTGAATTCATTGATTGATTTGTATTATTAATATTGAAATCAATTGTAATTTTGATTCAATAAATGGGAATAAAATATATTATATTGATGGAATGATAAAGAACAATTTATTGACACATATTGTATTCATGATAATAAAATTTAGAGAATTATTTATTCTAGTATAGTTTAGTGTAAAGATTGAACTGGTGTATTCATTCTAAATGGAATAGTAATTATTAAAATGATCTTGTGGATTAATGGACGGGTTTTCCATTTGACCATTCTTAATTCTAAGAATAATGTATTATCTGATGGATAATATAAGTAATTTATTAAATTATTTCACCCACCTCATAACTGTGTTTAATTGTAAAAAGTGTCTTTGTCAAAAAATGAACCTGTCAATCAAACTTATATTTTATTTATAACATATTTAATTTATTTCATAAAATTGCGCTAGGACATTTTAAGTACAATATTTGACAAAACAATTTCAGTGCATATATAAATGCACCTGATATGCACCTGTAATTATTTATAGCAGATATATTTGCAAACATTCTTGATTCAATTTTTAATACAGTAAACGTCACTTTATTTGATGTCATGATTTGGATTTAATTGTACACAAATTACTTTTAATTTTTACACAAATGTATTTAAATAGGCTTACCTTGTTAGAATAAGAATACATTATTGCAAAATATAAGACGTAATTTGTGAACAATTAAATACAAATCATGACATCATTCAATCAAATTCAAATGAAGAGCAGTTAAATAGTGTGACGTTTATTGTAATTTAGGTATAAATCATAAATAAACAATAATGGTGATTTGTATAATGTTTTACCAAGATATAATTAATTTAATTTTAAATAATGTTTACTATTTAATGATTTTAATTCTAATATCAGGGTTGATGATTGAAATAAGTAAAATGTATATCAATGTTTTCCGTTTACCACCTGGACCTATACCATTGCCATTTATAGGAAATATGCTTGGTAAATTGTTTAGTTATAGTTATAACAATTAAGTGACCTAACTTGTTCAAATTAGAATTTAGAGGAACAAATCAACATTATTCTCAAATTCTGGAAAAATATCATTCAAAATATGGTGATATTTTCACAATTTGGCTTGGTCGCTTTCCATCTATCTTCATTTGTGATGCTGGTATTGCAAGAGAAACATTTAATAAAGCAGATTTTTCAGGCAGACCTGAAAATGTATTGGGTAAATATTTTGGCAGTAACTAAATTCACCTCCACATTTATCTTAACATCTGCATCCATCTCAATTTTTAACTCTACCACCGCAGGCACATTAATTTCCATAATGATGGTGGAATATTCTAAGATTGTATGGTGTTTTTAACTTAGATACTATGATTTATTTTAATTTTTACCTTGTGAAAAGTGAAGATCGAATTAAGATAGAATATTATGCTAAGGTAGGTGTTAAGGTAAAAGTGGAGATAGGTTCAATCACTTTCAAATCTTCAAATTGAAATAAACTAGGTGGATGTAATCACTGAATGTTTGATGTTAATGATTTGAAAAATATATTCTAGCCGAAATGTTTTATCCATCTGGTAGTCAGGGTGTTGGTATGGGCAATGGACCAATATGGAAATCACACAGATCAGTTTGTCATTCCGCTGTTTTGTATGATTTTAATAAATTTATAATTTTATTTTAAATAATTTGAGCAAGTACTATTTAAGTACACTTTAATGTTTTGAAGGTATCAAATAATAATATTTAATCATGAAAAATAATTTTTTAGAAAATATTCAACATCATCAAATTTAGAGTTTCTGGTAAAAGACTGTGTAGACAGGTCATTTGAGAAGATGATTGCCAATGAAGGTTTAAATAACACTTTCGATCCAAGCGAATATATCACTGAAATAATGATTGATATTATGGCCACCAGGATATTTGGAAAAGGGTTTGCTATACTAATATTAATCTATTGTCAAAAATTAAATATAATTACTTATTTAACTTGATAGAATTTCAAACAACCTAACAAATGATGAAATTAAAGATATAAATTACATATTAATTCATTTTGCTCAAGATCAATCCATTAATTTAGTTTTAATGGATAATTTTCCATTTTTAAAGAAGATATTGGGATTTAATAAGTCAAAACAAAATGTGCGCAAGGTTACTGAATTCATTGAAAGAAAATATTTGGAACATTATCAAGATTATGATTTCATCAAGGTAAGAGATTTTTGTGATGCGCTAATTACTGCCAAAACAGAAGCATTGGTTGAATCTAAAAAATCGGCAAAATATTTAACAGATATAAATTGTACCATGTCACTTTTTGATATATTATTTGGTAAGATCACTAAACACTCACTATCCTCTTAATTAATTATCATAAAACAATATTAGCCGGGACTGAGACCACCCTGGCAACAATTAAATGGTTGTTACTTTTAATGCTCTATTATAAAGATGTTGAGCTCAAACTGAGACAAGAGATACAATCAGTGATTGGGGATCGGATGCCAACCCATGAGGACAGAAATAGGTGTCATTTTGTAATGGCTTTTATTACTGAGGTGATGAGATTCAGAACAGTTATGCCGGTGGCCATTTGGCACCAGGCTATCTGTGATTCAATGATAGGTACAATTAATTAGGAGAAAAATAAATCACATAGATTAAAATATTATTTGATGAAAATGCAGGTCAATATAAAGTGGGCAGAGGTCAGAGAGTATATGTATTTCAGGCCAGCATTAATAATAATGACAAATATTGGCAAAATCCGCAACAATTTAATCCTGATCGATTTATTGAAGATGGTAAATTTGTCAACAACTCAAAGGCTAACATTCCCTTCGGTGTCGGACGGCGTGTATGTTTGGGCGAAAAGTTAGCGATTGCCGACGTTTTCTTGATTTTAGTCAGATTTGTTCAAATGAGTAGTTCATGCGGTGTCCAACTTTCCAGTAATAATGGTATTGACCCAAACCCTGATCACTCTATAACCGCAGAGCCTTATGACTATGAGATTATTTTCAAATAAGAAGCTGATCTTCTTTCCTATTAAAATGTTCCAGTGTAAAATTATTGTCACCTTGATCATCTTATCCAATTATATTACTGGCGTTACGATTTTTTAGATTGTATTCTTGGTAATTTAAAATCTCTTATAAACTACCAATTTTGCTAATGATTTGATTCATATAAAAGGTATTCTTAATTAAATAAATATTAAGTCAAAGTATATATATTTATTATGAAATCAATGATTAATCAAATGATCTTGAACTGTTTTGTGTTTGAATTAAATTGCATTTGCAAAATTTAAGTTACCAAGTAATAAACAATTACTTTCGGTAATACCCGGATTTGTCAATATGTTGTCTAGATTAATGTCATTGATGTTAGCTCCAATAATCAAGGTAATACTGTAATCAATTCACTGACCGAGTGCTGCAATAGTGGACCAGTAACAAAGTCTGTGGTCGCACAGGTAGTTATCGCCACACCAAAGACTAAACCGTAAAAGTCGGCCGCGTTATCAACAATCACTTCGTACTCACCGTCGGATATAAAGCCTTAGACAAACATTGAGATTATTTGTGACACCATATCGATGTCAACTGTGAATCAAATTTCAAGCAATAATTTCAAATCTATTGTAAAACAAATGATTAATATTTTTATTACAAAAATTGATTTTACTTTTGAAATATTATAACAAATAAATCAAATTTCAAACTATTTTCACATTAAATGCAAATTATTTTTACAATTAATTGCA
>JAQGAT010001838.1:0-11203 GCA_034687845.1 Pantelozetes paolii
GGGTCACACACACACATCGCGAACAAACTATATATCATATTTCAGTTCCTTCGGAAAACTGAAATTAAAAAGTATACAGGGTAAACTAATTTTATTTTCTTAAGATTACTGTTCTGGATGTCTGTGATTAAAATTATTTTTAACGTTTCATTGAATTAAAGATTTTTATCATTAATTGTGTTTTGTTTGAATGAATTCAATGTTTTTTTTATTCAGACTTATTAGAGAGTGAATCAAAAATATATTTACTTTTTGTATAAAAAGTTGTTTTTATTTGTATTCAAATTAATGATTAAAATGAATTTATTGAAATTTATTATTACAAGTGAATGAACTGAAATTCCCCTGGAGATCTAATAAAGTAAAACTACTCTGATTGTATGCACTGTTGTCAAATGTTTATGAATATTATGTCCTGTTTAGGCAATAATCAAATTGTTATAGCGGTTTATGCCTTCCCATTGCTGACCATTACTGGCATTTGTGTAATAAATCACAAGTGATTTCAATACAAACCCAATTCCGGAACAAATATCTCATTGAATGAAATAGCGATACATTGATGGCAACAACACTGGATAGAGAGCACCGTTGGCTATCACAGGATTAGACAGTAGAGTATGAATTCCGAAGAAGATCTGAGAATATATTGCTTGTATTACAGACATATACCAGTGCCAGTTGCTAAGGTAGATCAATACAATCTCTATGTAGAATACGAGTGCTCAATAACATTGCTCTGAATTCTCAATAAACAGTTATATTTCCTATAAATTGATTCAATGATTGGGAAAAAACGAAATTTTATTTTTAATTCAAAATTACAAAAGAGTTTTGAATTAATAATTGAATAAAATCTCAGTTTTGAAGTGAATTTTGTTTTTCTTATAGTTTAGTGCTTTTTATATTCAAATTTCCAGCACTTTATCGACTTTTCCATCACTTGTTTGTCTTTTGCTTACACTTCGGGGATGTTATTCACTGACTTTTAAGCTGAAGCGCAGGTGATCTCCTATTCCAGTGACTATAACTAGCAGTGCTCTCGTGTAACGGCTATTATTTATCTTCCTGTGCATAAAACAATAGAGGGGTTTTAATTGTTTACCTGTGCTCTAGTCTTATACACAACAATAGTCTGATTGAACGGAAAGACATTAGTTCCGGTAAAAATTGATTTCTCACTCATTTCAGTCTTATTTCTCATTAATTGATAAATAAATTTGCAATTAATTGATGAAAATGTATACAAATTATCATAAATTTAATCTAAATCTCAATAAATAATTAATTACTCATTAAATAATAGCAAATATTTATTTAATAAACAAATGAGAAATTGAATTATTTTTTTTTGATTAATTTATTTATTGAATAAAATGTTCAAAAAAATCAATTAATAAAACATTTAATTATATTTTTCAGATCTGTCTTTCAATATGCGATGAATTTTTTGAAGAAAAAATTAAAATTCAATTCAAAGCCTAAACATGAAGACGAAGACGATTACGACAATTATATACCTCCTGTGCCGCCACATCCTTCCCAATTAGCGCACATTGGACAGGATCCGTTCAATCCTACTGACCAAGCAAATGGTGAGCCGACACAACTGAGTGAAGAGATTACAGCAGAAGAACTGATTAAACAGTTAAAAGAAAAAGAATTTTTAAGTAAACAGAGAGAAAAGGAGAAAATCCGTGAACAGGAGAAGACTAAGGAGGACAGGGAGGACTGGAAGTTCTTCTTGAATTTGACCGCAAAGGTTGAGGATATCACTAATAAAACTCAAAGTGCTTTAGAAAAACTTAAGGACAGTTCTACTATCGAAGAGATTTGCAATAAGACTGACGATGATTATGTGCCTGAGCCTGAAGGGGTTGTTGTAGCTAAAAGTGCTGGCAATTGGATTGCCTTTAGTGAAGGTGAACAAAACGATTTTGATCAGGATTATAATCAATCAGGGATAAATTCAGGTATAATTGAGTTTATTTGCTTTTATAGCACTGAGTATTAATAATATTAATATCTTTGAAACCATTTTTATGATAAATGGATTGCAGTTTCAATTCATTGTCAAAATATTCTTCAAATATATTACAAAATAAATTGTTTAAACAAAATATTCAACAATTTTTTATAAAATTTATGTCATTTTTACTATTATTTGTAATTTTATTACAACCCATAAAACATACGTCAATAACAGTGAAGTATTTTTTTTGGCAATTATAACATTTTGTATCCAAACATATAAACACAAAATAATTTTGTTTCAGAATATTTTACTTTATCTCAAATTCTGTGATATATTTGTCATAAAATTGTGATTAAATATAAAGAAACAGACATTTCATTCATTAAAGACCAGAATTGTCTGAATATTTAAATCTCAAAATATTTTCAGAAATAATAATTAAATTTTATTTCACTTAAAGTCAACTTAGATTACAATTGAGTTGCAATTTGATGAGTGCTTACAAGTGAAGCACTCAAATTGACCGCATATCTCGACAATCAATTGTAATAAACATCACATTATTTTAATATAAAGTGTTTGCGAAAACACAAAATATTTTTATTGAATAAAACAGTGAATGCTTTTCCACTAACAAACCCATACAGACATACAGTAATCAAGTTTTAGTACAAATATTTGAACGAATAATTGAAGTGATGTTATGTTATGTTATGTTCAATGAGTTCTGAAACAAAAATATTTTCAGTCTTTCAATTGTGTTAAACATTACTATTAATTGACTTTTATTTTGCTTTCATCAAAATTGAATTAAACAAACAGTCATTCAAATTAAATATTCAAAACACTGTTTGAATGTTTAAAACTTAAAGATAACATCCCTTTCTTAATGCCTTTAATGGCGTAATTCAGCACAAAATATTGATTTGCTTTACAATTACATGTCCTCTCATGTCGTTCACACCTTTCCTATAGTTTTTAATCACTTTTAAATCTCAGTTCAGAACTCAGTGATAGTGAAGATGATTATAAAAATGAAGATTTAATGAAATTGTTTTGTTTTTTGTTAAACAAATGATAAAATAAATTATAAATACATTAAAAAAATATTTTCAAAAATAATAAAAACATTTTCAATCATTTCCCTGAGTATTCTCTATCATGCGGATGACATGTAATTATTTTTCACTGATATTATTTTTTGTTATTAATATATTACAATGTTCATTAAAGGTTGCTCTTTATTTCAACCTTGGTAATTTAATTCATTATTTCAAACATATGACTGAATATATAATTTTAGATTAAATTGATTGCATTATTGCTCAACATTTGGGACTATTATTGAAAAATTGATTTTAGATTTTGTGATGAAATTTCAAAAATGATTTTAATATTCATTACAGAAGTTGAGGAGAAATCAGAGCCAAAGAAAACTCCACAACAAATAACTGAAGAAGAGTTGCGTAAAGTAGCCGAAGAGCCGATACCAGACCCGGGGATACACTTGGAGTCCTTGGAATCATCGCAACTGTTGGATGACTTTGGGTTCAATAAAGAGCCGGAAGTAATACCAGTCGCTTATCAACCCGTGGTGTTTGAAGAGGAGGACTATTTAGACGATCCCTTCGACACATCCTTTGTCGACGTCTCGACAGTCGCTCCCAAAGCGGCAAAAGATCTTATTCTTAGCGTACAGTCAAAGCCTTTGGGAATCAATAGTGATTTTGACACTGAACTCAGAGAACCGGATCCTTTTGACACTTCTTATGTGGAAAGTGCTATCAGTGGTCAAAGTATTGTGAAACCGAACTCAATAGACATTTCTCCAATTGAAACACCAAAAACATTACCCGATTATTCTCAACGAATATCTCGTTGTTCATCACGTGATTCAATAATGTCAAACCCTTTCCTGCAAGACGCTAATGATTACTATACCCCCTATGCGTCCGGCGCTCATACGCCTTATTCTGGTCAGTATTAAATTAATATTTCATCATGATAGATTGAAATTATTATTATTTTCAATATAGAGTTTGTTTATTTATTTTCCTCTTATATCCATAATATTCACTCAAAATGTTATTAAATATTTTTCAATATTTTCTCTAAAATCAACAAAAAAACTGATTTTCAAAGAAAAATAAATCAAATTTAAGTACAAATGAAATATTCATATAAATATCAGAAAACAGGTTTCAAATGTCAAATAAATCTCAACATTGTTTTGATTTTGGTTTTAGTAACACAATTTGAATATTTGATAAAAGGGTTGTGTCTAATGTATACAAGATGATCATAAGGGTCAATTTTAGAATTATTAACGTAAATGAAAATTTTTCCAATATCAATTTTGTTAATCTTGCAATTATTTTAATCGGAATAGATCTCTTACCCAGAATCGATTAAAGGGATTATAAGAGCTTTAAGAGCCTGAGCATAAAAGACTTTAAAGTTAATTAATACAGGGTAACCTTTTAAAAGTTATTTATTTATACAAGAAATTCTCCCATTTTAAAAATATATTTTTTACTGGTTACGTAAACTATCCTGTACAATTATAACACGATCTCAAATGGATTTTTAAATAGTATTAAAAAGCATTTTAAATAAATCTACAGCTAATTATACGTTTCCGCCATCTTAATATCTTGATCAAACAACATTAAGAAATGCATTGTCATAAATATTTAATAACTATTATTAACTTATATCCAATATATTCAGAATCAATTCATTTTAGTTTACTTTTATATTAATTTATATTTTTACCCAAATATTCAATGATTTGAATCTGTTTTTAGTGAAATCCTTAGATATTTATAGAAATATAGTTTAATTAAATAGTGTTTAGAATGACTTTGAACTAAAAATACACTTTTATTGAGCACTGGATATAAAAAGTAATGATTTTTTTTGTTTTATCTATAAATCAATGCAATCCTTAAGGGTTTCCATATATTTATTGTATTTGATTTTCATATGAATTCAATTCAACTATTATTTTATGTTTGCGTTAAATAATCCATAAATTATTTTCACATTTTATTACCTTTAATCACATTTTTAGTTCAATTCTTAGATCTCAGGGGTATTTCAGGTATTAATAATTTATTTGAGAAGAAAATCCATTCATTTTTCGTTGAATTCAATGAGATTTCTATTAATAATTCAATTTCTATTAAAGAAAAATAAAATTAGCATGAACAAGTTTATTCTATATTTAAAATTCAAGTTGAATTATATATTATAAGTATAGGGATTAAAATGTATCAAGGTAAAAGACTATAACAGAACAAATACTGATGAAATTAGTTTATGAATAATTTCAACCTCTGTTATACTCTTTGGTATTAAACACAACTTCAGGACCTGAAGAACGCTTTGGAGAATGTGATGTCCAGCGCTTAGACCAATGAGATGTCATTCTAAGTCAACCGAGATGTCATAGGTCTGAGCGTTGGAAGCGTTAGTCTAACTTTTCAGGGTAATGCCTCTATCTCAAACCACAAGGCTAAGAGATTAAATTTAATTCATAGAAAGGTACGAACAATTGAGTACAAGACCTGGAGTAGAGGACCTGGGTTGTCAAAAATGTTTATTAAACTATTTTTAATAAAATTTTAGAAATGATTAAAAATATCTTTCAAATTGTTTTCCCTCAATATTTAAACAATGAAATTGTCGTTCAACCAATGTATATGTGAAATGTCATTTTATTAAATAACAAAAACCACTCAATATTTTACTTACAGTTTGTAATAAAAGCACAGTTAATAGCAACAGTTAATAGCAAGGTTATTTTTATTGATTATCAGGCACTACAACCCCTAAACGGAGAAACTCAACGAACCCTTTTGAAGAGTCACCCGAAGAGGAGAATAAGAATGGTCTGAGTTGTGGTCAATCGCCGGTCGCCTCAGCTATAGCTGATATGACAGCAGATTTTTATAACTCAATCAGTGCCACCACCTTTGAAACACCGGTGCCATCAAAACCAATATCTGAGCCAAAGCCCACACAACAACCCTTCGACCCCTTCCAGACCATTATAGACGACGAAACCCCTAAAAGACAGTCTTTGAACGATGACATCAGTTCCCCAATTGTTGCCAATAATCTAAATTTGTCGGAAACTAACGATCCGTTTGGCGTTAATGTCATACACAGTCCAACGTCGCCGGTATTGCCAGCGCCTGACTATACAGACAGTGCTTTCTTAAACACAATAGAAGACAATAACCAATACTTATCTGATTTGTCGGACATCGAAGACAATATCGATAAAAATGACAATAATATCGTTTCCATCAATGGTTCCAATGGTTCCAGAAGAAGAAGTAGTGCCTTTCAAATGGAACTCTTATCAGGTTAATATTTATTTCAATGTTATTCAGGGGCTAAAAGCGATTTTTCAAAATAATGAGATCTTTTAAACTAATGTTTTGGACTTTATTTGATTAAAAGGGGATTAAAATTGATTTACTGAGAGACAGGTTAACCCTTATTACCATTAAAGAGGATTATCTCTAAATTAATTGGTCTTTGGTTTTGATGTCTAAACAAATCCTGAAAACAATTTCTCATATTTTAATAAATAGTTTTGAAGTTTTGTAAATAATTTATAAATCGTTTAATCATTTGATGAATGGATTTGTGATTTAAATAATTAATTAGTTTTGAAATTAACATAAAATTAATTGAATTTATATTAATTATGAAATGAATTGCTTAACAAAACGAAACAATTAATTACAGTCTATAATAATGTAATCCTTTTTTATTGACTGATAAACAGGTGATAAAGATCTACCCCCGCCTACTTTCGAGCCCCTTCCAGCCACAACTATTCTTCAGCGGAAGCCATCACTTCCACCGCCAGAAGCGGAAGAATTGATCGAAATCTCGGACTCATATCAAACAAAAAGTTTAACACAAAATACTGACACATATTTTGATCCCTTTATGACTGTCTTCGACAAAGACGCCGAAGAAGTGGACGAAAGTCTGTTCCCAACAGAAGTCAATGAACAGAAAGTAAATGCAATTTATTGTCATTTTTAGTGCAAAATATTTAATGAATTTTGAAATTTGAATCCAATTTTTGTTTTTCTTGTATTTCATTGCAATTTAAAACTAATGAAAAACTTTTAAACTCCATTCAAAAAGTACGGACGAAATGAATGTCAAATAGTTTTAGCCTTAGTATTCCTATCTAATTGTGTGAATGTTCACAACACGTACCTTTTGGATGAGGTTTATTGCAAAAGCGATATAAAACTAATTGTAAGTTTGAATTTCAGTCAAACGCTGATAACAGCACCGGTAGTACTGAGGTTGTGCGCAAACGACTGTCCACTCAGGACTCGATCACATCAGTGGGAAACCCGAACACAAACGCCGTCGGTATAGTCAACGATGCTTTCGATGAGATGGCTTTGGATGACATGAATGCAGACAAAGACATGTCTTTAGCGGTCGGAGTCAGCGATGACTTTGGATCGACAGCGGACGCAGATATCAGTGCAATCAGTGGTGTTGACTCCCAGGCCAGTGAAGGCACCAATGCTTTACATTCGGGAAGCGCTGAGACGACTGCCAACACAACCACTAATGCCGTGACATTCAATGTGACCACCGATTCGGGGGTTGCGGTCGCCGACGACATAACTGATTGCGGGAAAGACCCGTTCGACACATCGGAGTTCGATTCCGCGGCCTTCGATGCCTTCGCCAATAAATTTGATGCCACCGCCGGAACGGGTGATAATTCGGGCGCTTCTTATGATCCGTTTGCGTCTCCAATGAAAACAATGGCTAAAAAAGCTGAGGACTCGGAGACTGGAGTTTTCGATATCTTTGATCCATACGCCCGGCCATCAATGAAAACGCCTAAAAACACACCCCTTAAAGGGGTTAAGGATTCATCAAAAGATTCATTTGACGAAGATGATTCTGATAACTTGAAAATTGTTATCAGGGCTAAAATGAAAGACAATCTCTCAGACAATAAAATTCCGAATTTAGGTTTCGTTTCCCCTTTTGTTGACTATTATTGAGTCACTAATGCTTTGTTTGTCTTCACAACAGCTCCACCACTATTACCTCCGCCGCCGAAGTCACCCAAATATTCAGGACTCGATGCCTCGGATCTGATGCCCGACGAAGAGGAGGTCGCGGAACAGATCGATGAGTTCGAGGCGTTCTTCTCTGGCGGCCAGTTGTCTGAAGCCGCACAACAGGTTCAGCCAATGGGTGGCGAACCTGAATGGCCGACCGCTTTTGGCGACGCGGCCACAAAGCGTGCAGACAGTTGTGAATCACCGCAAACGCCACTGTTTGACGAAGACGTGAGTCAGCCGTTGGAGGAATATCCGCCAAAATACTTGGGCGAGGGCTGGGAAATGCTGTTGCGTTACCCAAACAAGAAGAAATTGACGGCAAACAGGTGTTGGAAAAAAATTTACGTTAAGTTTCAAACAGAAAACTGTATTTTCCAACTCTTCAACAAAAAAGAGGACAAAAACCCGTTCCAAGAGACACCACTTCAGGCCTCCTATTCATTGTCTGACATCTCTTCACAACATTACGATCAGTTCGGAAAGATTTTTACCATTAAATTGCAGTACATTTTCTATAGGGAAAGGGTTGGCGTCAGACCCGGACAGATAGCAAAGGTATGCAAACAGTTGTGAATAGTTTTTGTGGAAATTATTGTATTTTATAACTTGTTATCAATCGTTCCGTCGGTGCACAGGTAATGCAGGGTCAGATTACATCGATGGGACAGTTCGCCAAACTTGGGATGCCTTTAGAGCACTCGCCACAAGTGAGCGAATTATTCAAATTAGGGTCCATGTGCTACACAGACTTAAAGGAGATGCAACTTGTGGTGGATGAGGCACTCTTCCACATGACTGTGCACAGGGATCGGGCTCTTACTTACAAGACTGAAGAGATCCAGTGCTGTGTTCAGGACGAGCTCTATGTGGAGCAAAACAAAATGGGAATAATCAACAAACAGTTGGCCAGAGTTCGCATCTTTTTCCTCGCGTTTGTCAACGGTTTGTATGAATTGTTAATTGAATTGCATTTCAATGAAAACATTAGGATTTCATTCAAGAGATCAGTCGTTAATCTACTCATGAAATCCCAATAGGAATGCCTACAATAGAAATGGGTATTAATGATATGCGACGACAGGGGCTGGAAGTGGTCGGTAGGCATGACATCATACCAGTGGTGACGGAGGAATGGATCCGATTAGAGGCCTGTGAATTCCACTGCTGTGTACAACAAGAAGACTATGAAAACACACGTATAATAAAACTGATTCCTCCCGACGCCCAACACTTTGAACTGATGCGCTTCCGTATCCGACCCCCACGTAATCGTGAACTACCACTCCAGGTGTCTGCGAGTATGAATATTAGTAAATCCAGAGTTGAAATCAAATGCGATGTATTAGTGCCAGGGTGCATATCTAGAAAACACGGACAAATCCCCTGTGAAGACATACAAATCCGTTTCCATATCCCCGAGTGTTGGATATATTTCTTTCGCGTAGAGAAACACTTCCGAATGGGAGCTCTTAAGTCAGTGAACAGGAGGGCCGGGAAGGTTAAGGTATGTACAGTACTTCCATGTCTTTACAAATAACCCTTATTTATGACATTTATTTTGTAGGGGATTGAAAGACTGTTAGGCGGAGCACAAAACCCAGACCCGCAGATGATTGAAGTGACTGCAGGTCAGGCCAAATATGAACACGCATTCCATTCCATTGTTTGGAGAATACCCAGACTTCCTAAGGAAGGACAGGGTCTGAAAACTTAACTAATTTTATCACAAAATCCACTCTAAACTGAATTCCCCTTACATTCAGGTGCATATACTCAGCAATTATTGGTTGTTCGTCTCCCTATGACCTCATTTGATCAAATACCCGAATCATTTTATGACTTCGTGCACATAGAGTTCCGGATGCCCTCGACTACTGTCTCGCACACAACTCTCCGCTCAATATCGGTGTCCAATGAGAACCCTCCGGAAAAGTTTGTCCGATATTTGGCTAAATATGAGTATAAAATTGAACTCAATATCACTTACAATGAAGAGGAAGATAAACCTGAATACTTAGCCAATGTTCAGAACAGCACGGGTAGAAAGGCCTCTGTGTCCAGTGCCGAAGTGGACAAGAATGGCCAGGAAAACGTTCAAATGGACACCAAGGCTAAAGATAATGACAGCGAAGAGAGTGACTGAGAAAAACCAATGCAATAATATTTTCTGTTAATTATTGACACAATTGTTATGTAAATTGATTTTGATTTTTGTTTTATAGGAATTCAAGACTGAGTTATTGTAATTGTATTTTAGACTCAATTAATAGGTTTTGTTTTTTGTTTCTCTAACAAAATCAGTTAATTATTTAATACCCGGTCATTCAAAATGATTTCAAATCCTTCCATAAGTTATGAAATAATTTTGAAAAGTTTTTTGAAATTTATTGAACGATTGATTAAAAATGAATTGAATTCATAATAAATGCATAAATAATTCAAACAATTAATACAATACACACAACAAATAACAAACGGTTTGTTTCAATAATTGATACCAGAATTAGATCTGAAATAAAATACTGATAACACCTGTGTCAGGGGCTATGAGTAATAATAAACAGATATTTATATCATAATTAATATGATATGAGAGATAACTATATTCAGTATTAATAACATATTAGAGAAAACAAAAAACTTATAATATTTTCATTGATTTTGTTTTTTGCGATTCAATTGACTTTGAAATTGATTTTTTGGGTTTTATTTTTAATATTCCTTAAACTCAATCTCATATCTAAACTCGTGCTATGAATTGAACTGGATGTTTCAATTTACAGTAAATAATAATTGAATGCATTATAAAAATAAATTTTGTTAAACATTTGATGTATTTATTTATAAAAATAAATGAGTTTTAAGATTAAATAGATAATTAATTCAATCTAACACTTCACTTGAAAAAAATACCTTTCCACTTTTCTTTCACTTAATGATAAAGTGCTGTAAGTCTTAATACTTAAGTGTTTTTTGAATTATATAAGTTTTTATGCAAAACATATTTGACTAACGTTTGATTGAAATTAAAACAAGGAATGAGTCAAGCCTATAATTTCAGTTTTCAGTAAAGGTAATAAATAATAATATTAAATGATTTGAT
>JAQGAT010001839.1:0-11192 GCA_034687845.1 Pantelozetes paolii
TTTGGATTTCAATTATTGGCTTTCATTTCTCTATACATAAGAGCTTTAAGAGTGAAGTAAACTGTTTTCAAAATTTTCAGTTCATTTAAGAGTTTTACTAAAATGTGTCGGATATTAAAACATTTTCAAAATGCAATTATATAATAATTAGATAATATTAAGTTGAAAGAATAATAAACAAGGTAGTCTAACAGCGGTTAATAAATTATTCAATAAATTAATTACAATATAAAACAAAGTTATAATAAAAGTTAAAAAATCTTGAAAAATAAAACTCAGATTTAAATTCATTTCAATTGATTGCATGAAAAAACTGATTAAATTCATTGTATTTATAATTCAATTACTATTAATACGATTTAATTTAATACAATGTTTTGTTAATATATTGTACCCTAAATATATTTCATCCTGGTTCTTCACATTTAAGCTGAAACTCATTGTCATTTCAACTACTTGGCAAGTGTTTGATCTGAATTTGTTTTACAAACCCAGGTATTAAAGTTTACAAAGAGATAAACATTTGGGCTTTTATTGTAAAATATCAATGAATTTAAACAAAATAATGTTTTTTGACAACAATTGACTGAAACTTGTAATGCATTTATGACTCAATATATTTAATGTCAATCCAAAAGAGCACAAAAAGGGGTATAAATATAAAACAAGCGGACACTTGGAAGCATAGATTCGGGTAGAAATCAATTGTATATTTAAATAGATTACTAAATATTAGTGCAGAAAAGGTGGGAAACACTGATTCCAGTGCTCCCAACAGACAAAATATTTTTCCGCTCTCACTCTCAGTCGCTGTCTTTGACAGCAGTGAACGGAGAGCTGTCGTCGCGATTCCCGAACAACAGCCCAATGCGTACAACAGGTAGAGACCGGTCGGGTATATAATAGTACCGATGGCTATATCGCCTAAAAAATTTGATACCAACCCTATTAACCCTAACTTACAGTCATTTAGTTTTAAAAAATTAGACAAAAAGGGGGAAAGTATTGCAAATATGATGATTTGTATTATAGAGAACAGGGATTTAATTGCACTGAACTTTTGTGCATTCCATGCGAACGCCTGTTCCGTATATGGGAATAGGATTGACATACTCTTCACATCAGCGAAAGTGAGTACAGATAACGACAGGTATATCATCCATAGCCTGGCCCTACCGTTGTTTGGCCGCACTTTCACTGCAGTGTTGATCAAATCCTTAACATTTTTGAAGTCAAACATCTTTTTAAGACTCAATTTTTGACTCAATATTTTAGTTTCAATTTGTTCTTCAGATTTATGTTTGCATTTCATCTCAAACTGATTGTCGTTTACATCCATTTCAACACTATTTTCATTATTCTGTGACTTATTTTCATTGATAACAAACAAAACCCAAATAAACGCTGTGATCGACGAAACGATACTTAATATAAGCACTCTCTCGTAGTTATACAAGTGACCAGTGGTGTGCAAATTGCCCCCTCCTAGTAGCTGTCCGCCCAAGTAGGTGCCCAAAGGCCCGGCTGTTTTAACAGAAAAGCACAGAATTAACTTAAATGCAAAATAAACCTTGTTAAACTTACCAATGTAAATTATCAGTTCAAATAAAGCACACTTAATAAAGCGATACTCTTTTGGACTGTTGTTTGTCATATAACTATAGATTGTAAACCAAACACTCATCGCACCGCCCAATGAGACGACAGGTATGTGCGATATTAACATATAATTCACACCTAATAAACAATATTTTCATTGGCAAAAGGACATGGCTATTACTTTTAAACAGAACTTGCTAAGAGCTGTTTAACCATAAATATCAACATTAATTAATTACAAATAAAGTGACATAGATATTATTTTTGCCATAATCTTGTTTACCATAGTTTATGATTTAAGCAAGGTTCTTTTAAATGTGCTAGCCATGTCCTTTTTCTAATTATCATTAATTATATTAAGATTATTGATTAATTCAAACCCCAGTCAAAGTATATTGCGTTAATGAGTTCAAGAGTAAAGGTTGCCGTATGACCTGCCAGTCCCAGCAACAACACCAGTTTGCGGCCATGGATGTATGTGTCACTCCAGGGCACTACGAATACAATGTAGACAAACGCCGGCAAACTTCCCATTATTGCGGTATAGATTGAGAATTGTGCTAAATCTGCGAGAATTAAACTTTTCGTGTGATCCGAGTCATCTGATTCCGAGTCTGTCTTCGTTTTACTTAATTCAATGCAATAATCGTGTGATTTGTTGTATTTATTGACACAAATCTTGTCCTGAATTAATTGACTGCCCGTTAATCCGGAAACAGTAATACTAATAACAAACAAAAATACAACAGGCTCAATTTTCATAGATAATAAAATGCCCTTGATAAGGGGCCAATCAATCTCTGAACACTTCATTAAAACAATTTCTATAAATTACTCATTGATCACAGAAACTATTAATCAAATAATAGCCCTGTTTTGTGAAATCATTATCATCTCATGTGTAATGAATAATAGCTATGAAATCCATTCACGCATTCATTGTTTAAGTGATTTTAATCCCAATTATCTGAAGATTGCTTTCAAAACATGAGATATAATTTCATAAAACATTAATTGATTGCAATTTAATGTTAAAAAGAGAGGAATAAAAATGAATTGAAATTATCTTTCAATAAATAAACACATATTTCAAGTGTTTATTACAAAAACCTCTTAAAAATATAATTCAACTCTTGTTTGTGAACAACGGATATACTATTGAATTGATTTAAACATTGATTGCAAACACAATGAATGAAATCTAATATCAAATTAAATGTCAATTAATTGAATGTAATCTCAAATTATTACAAAACAAATATGTTTTCAATTCAAACATACGTTTCACAAAACAAACGACATTTTTATTAGTTATTAAAATGTATAACAGATTTCAAATGATTTTCATTTCAATTGTTTTGTACTTTTCTGTCACTTTGGTCAGTGGTATACCACAGGAGATATCGGTCGAAACTACATTATCTTCCATTAGTGTAGAATCAACAACAATATTCCCTAGCTACAATATTCCACGAATATTTCCTAGTGCAAATTCACCATTACCAACAGGTTTACCGAATTTCAACCTGGGTATTCTGCAAAAAGCTTCTGATATCTCTAAAAGCTCACTCACTAAAATAACTGACCCTGTCATCAATGCATTAAAGCCTGTTAAACGTGTCTCTGTATGTAATGATATAAATAAGAATCAAGGTAAAATAGATAAAAATATTTTCAGTATACACCAGCACTGGAACCCTGGGAAAATAATAATCCAGAATACAAGAATGCGGAACTACGCAAACACATCGCAGAAAGACCAGGAAGCGTTTTCACAATCAGCACTAAAAATATGAGAAAGATCAGATTTGATGGAGAATTGGTAGAAAATAAATCAATACTTATTTGTAAACAAATTATTATTTATAAACTGTTTTCTCAATCAATAGATCCATAGATATATACAAAAAGGAAAGTATGTATTACATGAAGTGGGTTCACCACAACGCTATTCAGACACACCTGAAAAGATCCCTGCTAACGTTACCCTGGCTGTTGTTGGGCCAAACAATTTGATCTATTTCTTCAATAAAGACAATAAGTTTTGCAAACGTACTGAAAAGGAACTAGGTCAAACCGATGGCGTAATTATTAGCATTATATTTAATACCTTGATAAGATTGTATTTTCTCTTAGTGTTCACCATGGTACGATAATAAAGATCTATTTGGTTGCAATTTAGAAGAAAATAAAGGCAACGAGTTTTGTCTCAATCCAACCATTGATGGCATTAAAACTGATTTCAGTGATCCCACACTTAAAACTAAATTTGTTTTCAAAGGAGGTAAACGCCATTCCTTGAAGATTAATGATGATTTGGTGCATGGTCACATTTTACCTGATAATAATAATTAACTGTTTTTTATAATAAATTGAAAATTAAATTGAATTTAAAATTCATTACATTTTAAGACAATCCAAATGAACACAAAAGGGGTATAAATGTAAAACAAGACGTGAAATTAAATGCTCGGATACAAATCAATAATCAATTCACACACACATTGAATATTAATAGCGTTAGTGAAGGAAACACTGATTCCGGTGCTCACAACAAACAAATTAATTTTTCACTTTCACACTCTGTTGCTATCTTTGACAACAATGAACAGATAGTTATCGATGCGATTCCCTTCAATGTGCATAAGGTGTACCTGTCGTGTATAGAACAGCACCCATACCTATATCGTCTAAAAATATTGATACCATTCCTAAATATTAAACAAATTATCTAAAAATTACTTTCAAAACATTAGATATTTTTTCATTGAGTACTAAATAATAGGTTTTTATTGATTAAAAGAGTGGAATAAAAAATGAATTGAAATTATCTCGCAATAAATGAACACATATTTCATGTGTTTATTTCAAAATCCCTTTAAAAATATAAATCAACTCTTTGTGAACAACAGATATTAAATATTGAAAGTATTGATTTGATTTTAAGATTGATTTCAAACACAATAAATGAAATCTAATATCAAATTAAATGTCAATTAATTGAATGTATTTTAAAATTATTTCAAATATGTTTTCAATTCAAACATACGTTTCATAAAAACCATTTTTATTAGTCATGAAAATGTATAACAAGTTTCAAATAATTTTCATTTTTATTGTATTGGACTTTTCTGTCACTTTGGTGCATGGCAAGTTTAGTTCACAACTTCGACCACAAGAACTATCAATCGAATCGATTATATCTACTCTACAAACAAAAATCATTTGTAATTCAACAACAGTTAATCCATCACTAGTCAGTCCAACAGTTAATCCTACAGCTGTTAATCCAACAACTGATCATCCTACAACTGCTGTTTCAACAACTGACCATCCTACAACCATTAATCCAATAACTGATCATCCAACAACTATTAATCCGGCAATTTGTCATCCTATAACCGTTAACCCAATAACTGACCATCCTACAATTGTTATTCCAACAACTGACCATCCAACAACTGCTATTCCAACAACTGACCATCCTACAACTGTTATTCCAACAACTGACCATCCTACAACTGTTATTCCAGCAACTGACCATTCTACAACTGCTATTCCAACAACTGATCATCATACAACTGTTATTCCAGCAACTGACCATTCTACAACTGCTATTCCAACAACTGACCATCATACAACTGTTATTCCAACAACTGACCATCCAACAACTGACCATCCTACAACTGTTATTCCAACAACTGACCATCCTACAACTGTTATTCCATCAACTGACCATCCTACAACTGTTATTCCAACAACTGACCATTCTACAACTGCTATTCCAACAACTGACCATCCTACAACTGTTATTTCAACAACTGACCATCCTACAACTGACCATCCTACAACTGACCATCCTACAACTGTTATTTCAACAACTGACCATCCTACAACTATTAATCCAACAACAGATCATTCCACAAATGATAAACCGACGACAATCAGTCCATCTGTAGTAAACACAACAACAGAAGTTAACTCTAGCTTCAATATTTCACAAAACTATCCTAGTACAGTTTCACCAGTACCATCTAGTCCCTCTAATACCAATCTTGGTATACTACCAAATGCCTCAGATATTTATAACAGCTCACTCATAAGAATATATGATCCGGTCATTCGTATATTGAAGCCTGTACAGCGCGTAACCGTAGGTCCTTGCTCAATTAAGTATTTAAATAGCTTAATTAAATTAAAATCACTTCCAGTACACACCAGCACTGGAATCCTGGGAAAACAGGGATCCAGAATACAAGAATGCGGAAATACGTAAACACATCGCAGAAAGACCTGGAAGTGTTTTCACAATCAGCACTAAAAAAATGAGAAAGATCAGATTTGATGGAGAATTGGTAGAAAATAAATCAATACTTATTTGTTAACAAATTATTATTTATAAACCGTTTTGTCATTCAATAGATCCACAGATATATACAAAAAGGAAGGTATTTATTACAAGAAGAAAATTCACCACAACGTTATTCAGACACACCTGAAAAGATCCCTGCTAACATTACCCTGGCTGTTGTCGGACCAAACAATTTGATTTATTTCTTCAATAAAGACAATAAGTTCTGCAAACGTACTGAAATGGAACTAGATCAAGCTGATGGCGTAATTAACAACAATTTTTTTTATTATCCTGATAATTTAACAATTTCTCCTTCTCTAATAGTGTTCACCATGGTACGATAACAAAGATCTATTTGGTTGTAATTCAGAAGAAAATAAAGGCAAAGAGTTTTGTCTCAATCCAACCATTGATGGAATTAAAACTAATTTCAGTGATCCTACACTTAAAACAAAATTAGTTTTCAAAGCAAACAAACACTATATCTTGAAGATTGATGATGATTTGGTGCATGGTCAGATAGTCAATCATAACGTTTCAGAGAGCTATCAGCCCACTATTCCGCCTATTAGACACTTTGGTACAGTGCCCGGTAGGCCAGACCTGATAATACCTTTCTAAAACAAAAATGAAATTATAATTTAAATAAATATTAATTAATAATAAAAATACTTTTAATCAAGGTGAAAACATTTTTATATCTGAAAACATAAATAAATTCTACCCGATTAAATTATTTTCTTTAACCTATCAGCGTTTAACTAATTTAATAATAAAACCATTTGTCGTATATTCTTCAGTTCACACAGAGCATGATCGTTTAATCTTGGTAACAACTGGGCCACTGTAAGGCAGATATTTATATTTGAAATCTATTCCTGTTAAATTAAATTTTTCAAAAAAAGTGTTTCTCAACATTAGATTATTCTTAAGTAATAACCAAGAGTATAACTTAGAGTCGGGCTGGTTAATTAGGGTGACAATGGTCGTCTCCATGTCTGGGATTATGTCTCTAAGAAGACTGTCTTCTTATCAGTGATAATCTTTTGCAAAAGTTTCTCATTTGCAAAAATGACCAAGCTTCAGTTGTTCAATTGCCTTATTTAAGATATACTGGATCTGTTAGAATATGAAATGAAAATTAAATCAAAATATAATATTTTTGCAATAATTAGCAGATTTGCAAAACTTTATTAACCAAGGTGTTGTGATAATAGGCAACGTTAGCCGAAATATACTGTAGTTAATAGTGCACTTAATAGCGAGACTGTCGTGGGTTAGATATCTATCTGAGTAGCCCTTATGGGTATTCAATTGTATTTTAATGAAAACTATTTTTACATTTCACTCATTGTTACGAAAAAAATTCATAAAAAATAAATTTTAAAATCAAAAACTGTTTTTCATTTCTCGAGTGTCTGACGAAAGAAACAGATGTTTTCTGAAACAAACAACAAAAATGCAAAAAATGTTTGCGTTTTTCACTCTTTTTCTGATTTCAGGTAAAAAACAAATGATTTTTGAAATGATTTAAAATTATTCACAAAACAAACAGTTTATTTCAAAACCGGAAGTCAGGCCTCAAAAGACAGCTATTTTGGCAAAAATGGCGACTACACAGACAACTATGATAATTATGACTACCTACTCGACCAGGATCGTACACCTGACAAATATAAAGATGGGTCTTCCCCAAAAGATGAAGTAGATGATTCCCCTCGAGATAAAGGTAGTTCTAGAAGGGACCAAGATAATGATGATGACCGTGATAAAGGTAGTTCCAGAAGGAACCAAGAAGATGATGATCACCGTAATAAAGGTAGTTCTAGACGAAGCCAAGATGATGATGATGACGACGACCGTGGTAAAGGAAGTTCTCGAAGAGACCAAGATGATAATGATGATTATCCCCGGAACAAAGGTGATTCTTCAAGACGCAACCAGGATGATTATTCGCCTCAGGAAAAAGGTGGTTCTGCACGAAAACACCAATATGGTGGATATATTCCACCCAGCAAACCTGGTGCCGCACAAAAACACCATTATGGTGGATATGTTCCCCCAGGCAAAGGTCACCAAAAGAGCCAAGATAATGAATATTCCCGTAATAAAGGTGGTGCTTCTCAAGATGATTACCGTCCTCAAAACAGAGGTGACTCTTACCCACGCAACCAAGGTGCTAGTCGATTAAATTATGAGCCCGGTGCCTCTAAAGATAAGATTAAATACTCGTATAAATACGAGTATAAAGATATGCCCAGGCCCAAATATCAAACCGAAAATAGACCTAAACCAGTCCACAAAACTAAACCCAAAGGTGCAAACACACCGGGCAAACAATATAAAGACCATAATGAAGGGAAGGGTGTGTTACACAAGTTAGGGAATCTGGCAGAAGATATCGGCAACAGTGAAGGCGGACTCATTAGGAGGTACATTAGGGAACGGATTTATGAGAAACAACAGCAGAAGGATAGGGCCGTTGAGAAGGGAATGGATGCACTTATGGCCAAGATGTTGGGAGGCGGCGCTGAAACAGGATTAGGTGCCGAAGGAGGGATGGGAGGAGAAGGAGGGGCTGATGGATCAGAAATGATGGGATAGGATTGAGATGGAGTTTCAATGATTATAATATTGATAATCACATCAACTATTATTGTATTAAAATTGAGCTTGTTTATAACCTAGATAATTAATTCACTAATAAAACAATTGATAACATTTTACAGACAAATCAATTAATAGAAGCATTTAATAAATTAAATATACTGGCTCAAAATTATAAAATAACTTGTGTTGATATAAAGATAGAGATGAACTGGCTTCAATTGAAACTAAATTACTTTTGATATTATTAAATATTACAATTATAAACTCTTTAACATTGGATAACTAAAAATTGACACCTAGTTCAAAATATTCTAATAAAAAAGACATGGATTATAATTTTAACCTAAGATTCTTAGAGCAACAGAATATTCTGTACACCTATTGAGACAAACGTTAACAACAGTTATGCCTTTCACTCAATAGACGGCGATATGAGTATCAAAGTCATCGATAATACAACTATTGATTAACAGATTAATTGCATTACTATTAGTATAATTAAGAATTGAGTTCAAGGAAACAATGATAGCACTGGTGGTTAGCACTGGTACTGTACAACCCTATCCAAGATAAAATAATGCAATAATAAGCAATGTTTTGATTATTAAAAGTGAAACTCAATTATCACTGATAATTTATCAGATTATCCACTCTTACTATCCTATCCTCTCTGTGCTAATAGTTTTTGGATACCAAACCCAATGATTCATAATTTTTGTTTGCATTTATATTTGTAGACCGACTATTGATTTTAATACCTTTCCACTCGGGTTTCGGTTTTCAGGTTATTTCAAATATTCAATACATTTCTGTACATTGTCTGAGTCGATCCAACTGTGCTATTATTATAATAGCAAGTGCTTCAGACAGGTGTACAGGTAGTAGCACTGGTAGAGTGCAATGTCTGTACTGTACGTGTGATTCCTCTATCAATAAAAAGCCAACAATTGGTGAAAATGAATAAAATATTGAATTTCAGACACATTTTATTGTAATAGTGTTCACATGTTAGGGGCATAAATGAAAATTGTTTTAATAGTACCTGTAGTAGTAGTAGTGGTACTACATCTACACCACCAGCCCCTTATCATTGATGTATATGAACCTCAAGAACACACCAATAATTTAAGCTAATCTCTGAGTGAAAGCACTTTTCAATGATTTATTGCAAATAAATATTTTTTTCTCCGTTTTTATGAATAACTTATAAAATATTTCGCAAACTATTCATTCAAAGCCTAAAAACTCAATGATTTTTATCCATTTCTTTAAAATTCAATCAATCTTTGGCTCAAATGTTGTGTTTTTCTGACAGTATAAGTAGTTTTGATAATTATATTCACAATAATTGCATAAATATTTCATTGATTGGTCGCTCAGTTGGACATCAGATAAGAAACTATTTGTTTCAAACGTTTTTTATCGTTACATATGTTTTGATATTTGATATGAATTTTTTTTCGTTCAAATAATTAAGTGATTTTACATTTGGCCTGAAATTATTGCTGTTATATCTTCCTGATGCTTTCAAATGTAAATCTGATTCAAGAGAGAAAAAAATGATAATAAACTGCAGAAACTAATCGCAAAACCTCCACTACCTTTACCATCAATACCTACCAGTGCTCTCCCATATAATATTACACGACATAGGGCTTCAAATTACAGATATTAGTCGTTTTGATATATGCATATAATTTTAGGTTAGGCTATACTCCCAGTGCTCACTCAACAGTTAGCTTCATCCCCGTTAGCCCAGAGTGATGTTCTCTCATTTCCTCTGACGGACAGGCAGTCTATGCTCTTCTTTGCATTTCCTTTAATGCCATCTCATTTCTCAGTGGAGTCTAACAGCCATTTCATATATATTATACACATTTCGCACATAAAGTGTATATTTTTTTCTCTCATCTGAAGGACAGTGGACTCCAAACGGATAGCCAGCCGTAAAAGCAATCAATCGGTGCCCACATAGGGATCACTCAAAAAGTACGGACAGATTTGTGGCTAAAAATATCGTTTCCAAAGAGAGTGAGAAGAAACCTCTTTTAGCTCTGGCGAAGGTCAAGGATTTTTGTGCCGGTGCTCACACTATGAATGTATTTGAAGCTCAAGGCTATCTGAATATTCAGGGGTTTAGGGCTTCACTCGTCGAGAATAGAGGTCATTGAATCTGATGCTAACTGTGCTGAACCTTTTTTTTGACTGAGAACTTGAAGTTCTGCAAAAAAAAGTACTACCAGTGCTATTGGAGACCATAAACCGAGTGAATGAGAGGGAGAGGAGTAATATTTCTCTCTCACATTCTCTCCTTTCCCTTTACCTGTGCTGATGACTCGATTAGGTGTTTCACAATAGGCAGGAAAGGAATCGATACTAAAGATTATGATTTCTCGAAATCTATTTTTTGGGTCTCTTTTTTGCTACCATTCCTTTCAAGCTCTTGTTATATCCGGTCAGTGATGTGTTTGCACTCGATTTACACTCCATTTCCAGTGATTTCCTATCATTTTAGCGCAAAAGGTATTGAAATATTTTTATTGTATTTCAATTCTAGAAATGAATTGCAAAGAGAGAGAGAGAGAGAGAGAGAGAGAGAGAGAGAGAGAGAGAGATAGAGAGAGAGAGA
>JAQGAT010001840.1:0-11177 GCA_034687845.1 Pantelozetes paolii
CTCTCTCTCTCTCTCTCTCTCTCTCTCTCTCTCGACTCAAATAAAAGTTATAATAAATATAAACCACAGAAAAACAGTAAAACTTTATTTTTATTCACAATATATGCACTGGTATTGGATTTTTGACTAAATCTCAACTTAAATCACAATTTTTACAAAATATAATACTTTCGTTGAAAATACAATATAATTGAAAACATTTTATTATTTCAATCTCTTCTGCAATAAATATAAAATTGATTTTCAAGAGAAGAAGAAAAATATTTATTAAGAATTCATTCAAAAATAATATTTTATTTTATATTTATTTAAAATCCTATTTGTGTTTCATATCTCTTAAAACACTTTATTATAGATTTTATTTACAAATAACTGATTATTTTATTATTAATTTTGTGAAATGTTTTTTTTGAGGAAATAATTTTGTAAAAAACAGTTTTTGATAACTGAAAAGTTGTACAAACTTTTAGCACTTAAATAACCCCTTATTTTGTCCGGAGATTCAAAAATAATTTTAAATTTATTTCAAAAAATCTTCAAAATCTTATCAAATACTCTGATCTCAACTGAATTTTCATTAGCACTGAGATTGAAATATAAAATGATTTTTGAAATACCGTTTTTAATCATAACTTGATTTGACATTACATACAATGTCGACATAAATATATAAAAAATGATAAATTCTTAACATTTTTCGTGCAATTAATTCACAAAAATGTTAATTAAATCCAAATAAACCTCAAATAAAAAAGTTATAAATTTATAAATAAAACTATTTCTGAAAAACATTAGAGAATATCATCATTAAAATTGATAATCAATTGAAATGATATTAAAATATTTTAATTGGATTTGAAATAAAGTTAAATCAAATATAAATGGGATTTAAGATTAATATACATAAAACATAAATTAACTGTTAAACCAAAAATCAGAAATTATTTCAATTCTTAGTAATTAATAAATAGTTTAAAAAATGGGTTTCAAATTAAAAACAAATAATAAAATGAAATATTCATTAAAAAGTTCAAAAGCAATAAGAGATTGGAAATTATCGGCAAATATTAAGTGGTTTTGATCTTTAAATATCACATCAAGTCATCAAAATAAGATATTTTTAATGCATAGAAATTATGACAAAATTCAATGTCTTATTATATGTCTTAATATCACATCATTTAATCGATAAAAAATGTTAATTTTATGCCTCGACTCCAGTGCTCGCAAACTAATCACTAATTTTAATGAAAAAATAGTTCAAAAGATCTATTCTTTGAAAAAGAGATTATACCCTGAATGTGAGAAATATCATTAAAAATGTGTTATATTTTATGTACAGATAGTGTTCACTAATTTGAATAAATTTTTAAGTTATTTAATAATTTGCTTCAATAGTCTTGAAATTGCATTGAAATTCACAGATCATGAGTTAATTATCACAAATACCCGGAATATCTTCAAAACAGATATTTCCTTATTTAATAGTTAGTATCAAATATAATGAAAGTTTTTATCATTTGTTGAAAACAGTTAAACATTTGAATTGTTTTTAGTGGAAAACATAATTAAATTTTTGTTAATGTTTTTCATTTTGTTTAAAATTTTATGTTTTATTTTCCAAAACAAATCGATTTTATATTACATTTATTTACTGAAGACTGTTATCAGACTCAAGAGTTGCAACACATTTCAGTCCATTATTTTTGGTGTTATATACTGTATATCTTGTGTTTTTGTGTTTTGTCTTATATTCCTTATATTCATGCCTTGAATAAAGAAAATGCAAAATTTAAATGAGCAATAAATTGCAACATAAAGCATCCGAGTCTTACTGTGTTTGAGGTAAGTCTTCCCTAAAAATATCATTTTATGCATAAATGAGACAAAAAAGAGAAAAATGATTGTGAATTCAGTTTTCGTGTCCAATGTTTTGCACATAAATCACATAATGAACAACACGTATGCAAACTATGTGTTAAACAAAATGAGAAAAAATTCCGGCACTAAGTAAGGGTTAGATGTTATACAAACTTTTGCCACAATTTCTTATATAACATCTAATATAATATGTCTTTGAATATAACCCAGTGTTTGGTCTTTTCATCTATTTTTTAACCGTTATATATATCGCTGCCAAACAAACAGTCGATTATATTTAGGGATAAATTTTTTGTCTATCACTTGAAAGCAGAGCTAAAGTAGAGAAAAAAATTATAACAAAGTGTTGGCTCTTTTTTCTCCAATTTTTTTCATTCAGTGCTCAAAGAAAGTGTAATAAAAATAAGTCTAAAAGAAGTGTTTTTTAGCTTCAAATTCACAAATGATTACAAAAGAGAAGAAGAATTGAAACTAAGAGTAGATGTGAATGTAATTTAAAGGGAAGAGTAGTGTCCTTTAAAATATATAAATTGAGTGTATTTTTTTCCAGTGCTCAATGTGTGTGAGACTCTCTTAGCGCTGGTATTAGAGCTGTTGTATAATATTAAAAACATGAAAAACATTTGGTGCTGATCTGATATTAATGCCGGTGCAGTCATACACCAGTGCAGATGCCAGTGCTATGAAATGAGTATTTGTGTCGCACCTATTTTATCTTCATCAATTTGGGATCAGTGGAGGTGATATTAAGCCCATACCCCCAGTGCTCACTATCTCTTTACTACTCAACTGAGATCTGATGCCAAGTCTTTCACTGTATTTTGTATTTTGAGGTGAAATCTCATGAAAATCAACAAAAAAACAACTGATTTATCACTCGTTTAACGTCTGCTCTGTTCCTACACTTCGATCAGAAAATAGATTTTTTTCACTCTTTTGTTATAAAACATAAGAAAAATCAAAAAATATCGGAAAAGAGAGAAATTGTTGTCAAGTCTATAGATTTGTGTTGTATTTCCCACTCCTTAATTATTTTTGATTTTGACTTCTCTGATATTCTTCAGTTAAAGAAGACCTGTCTTACTGTGTCAGACAACTCAAGCCAGACTTGAATTAGAAAATAGTCTTAAATTATTTTCTTTCCCCAAAACGACACAATTTTTTTGTTGTCTTTGTCTCACATTCAGAGTCTTTGTTGTGAAATATCTCAAAATAAGTATCAAAAGTAACTGAGATTTAGGTTTTGCCCCCCTTTTCGGCTTCAATGATGTCAATGACGCAGAAAATTATAGACAAAACAAATTTTTTCTTATATATAAAAAAAATTGAAGTTTTTTTCATCATTTTTCTGAACCAAAAGAATGTGAATAACAGTTAAGTCTATATTTAAGACTAGTTTTTGGTTATATTTCACCAAAAAATATGAGAAATTGTGAAAAAAGTATTTTATGACTCGTATATCAAGACTATGAGTCCAACGAAGAAAATATTTTAAGTAAAGAAAAATATATTAACTTTTTATATGACATAAACTTTATATAAAATTCTTTAAGTTTTAGTCAAAAAATAGTGAAAATAAAAAATTTATAGAAAAATATATAAAGTGTGACATAATATAAGTGGTATTGGGTTTGAAGGCCTGACAGATAGGGCTGGGATTAGAAAAATGTGAAAAATAAAAATAATATTATAATAAACCCAAAAACACAATCATTTTATTTGAATTTAGTGTTTATTCAATCGATTTTAATATATTTTAAAATTCATCTGAAATTTTCATTAAAACTGATGGAAAGGGGCATTAAGTGCTATATTTCTCTCAATTTTAAGGTATTATACCTTTTCCTCTATTTGTCTTCTGAATTGGTCTCCAATCCATACCTCCCTTTAGATTCATTATAAAAACAGAGATTTATTGTTAACTTTTTTCTTCATTTTGTTTTTTGTCTCAAAATATATTACACTTTTGATTACCAAAAACATAAAACTTTTTTTGTTATATATATAAAAACTTAAGAGAAAGGACTGGTATTTATAAATATAAAGTCAAATAACTTATAGAAAGCAATCAATGGGTTTCTATCTGTCATAACAGACAGTCCTTTCCTTCTTATGGAGAAGAAAGTCCACACTATAGTCAACAGATGTTATTGAACGCAACTTTTAAATTAATTGATTACTATTTTTCAAACACTTTTTCCTGACTTGAAGTTAAACTTTGTTTTTAATGTTATTTTATTTGACATTTTCTCTACACTTTCTTTCACAACAAATCTTTGACTATATTTTAATTTTTGTTCAAAAGAGTGAAAAAAACTGAAAACAAAGTATAAATTTTGTACAAAATAATTCATTTGTAGAGCACTGAGAGCACAGTATGTTATGTAGAAGAATAGGGGGAAAAATTATAATTAATTATAGGTTTTGGGGTTTTAAAGCAATTAAATAGAAATTAGTTTTTATACACTATTTCTCTCACAATATATCAATTATTTGTTAAATATTTCATTTGAAATGCATTTTAAGCCCAAAACCACAACATTTTTAATATTAATATAAAATTAAACTTTAATTTTGGAGAAATTGTTACAATTGTTGAGTGAATTAAATGAAAGAAAGAAAAAACAAAAAATAATAATTCCTTTCATTTCTGAATTAAATTCTAAAGAAATTTATTATACTTTTTGATCCATAAAATGAGTGAAATTGAATGAAAGAAGAAATTTTTTGTTTGATCTCTAAGTCCTGTAATAATCCAATAAAAATTGTTTTATTCACTGCGAATACAAATTTCATATAATATGTGTTATTAAGTAAAACGTCTTTGAATTCAATTCTTAGTATATCTTAAGGAATATTCTCTCATATTCTGTGTATTGAATATTGTGTTCACTGAATAAGGCTATAGAATAGCCAATTGGGATGTTTTTGTAAGCACTGATAGGAAACTGTATGAATAAAGGATGACTTGAGTGTTGAGATTGTGATTACATTTTTCTTATTCAATCAAAACCAATGGAAACCATCTCTTATGTGAGAATCAGATACTATTGAAAGACCGGTTTCACTGCCAGGGACTCAATGTTTTGATACAAATTATCAACGAATAAACCGTCCATTCATTGAATGCATAAAATTTCATCAATAGTTAAATATTTCCTTTTATTTACCGATCATTAATAAACTATTATATTTATAAATCAGTAAAATTACTATTTGTCCAAAAAATTCAACCTAAAAGTAGTTTAAGAGCTCAGACTATAGAGAAATTTTAAATTAAGTTCAGTTGAAAATATAATGAAATTTTTGTTTAATAGTAAATCAATTTCAAAGTGAAAATTGATTTTATAGTGATTTTATTGAAACAATATTTTCCCAAAATATATGAATTTTTTAACAAAAGAGAAATTAATTTTGAGAAAAGTGTTGTTAGGATTGATGTGACATAAGTTGTGTTTTCATATGATATGATAGAAAAAAGTTTTTGGTTTTGAGAACAAGATTGATATGGATTTGTCGACTCTGGTGGTGATGTCCAGCCCTGCAAATGAGTTGACAATTGGTATATATATGGTGGTGTCAATCGCTTCAGTGGCTACAGATGTTGCCCTAAAATATAGGCATTGAATCAAATAAAACCAGAGATATATTGGTCAACGTTGTCGTCGAGAGGAATGGTAGCCAATTGTGAATCCAATTGTGAAAACACAAACGAAAAAATTGGGGAAATATTGATATTTAATACAAATATTAAATACAATATATATTTGGAGAACAAAAACATTATATTAAAGACATAGAAAATGCTTTAATATCTATAACAACAGCAAAACTAAATATACAGTCAGTTGTCGTTGTGTTTGGAAATACTTATGACAAAAATAATATATAATAAGGGTTTGACTCAAATATTTTCACGGCTTTGACTTTGATATTCTCCCATAACTACTGTATTTTGCACTGTATTATAGTTTCCAATTATTATTTTATTTTTTTTATCAAAAAATCGATGAAATATTTCTTCAAATAATAGACACTTCACTAAAATTGAAAATAAATTCTTCACTCATTTCAAAGTATTTTCCGGTTTTTGTGAACAAAAAAATTGTGCGAAAAATACTTTTTGAAGGAATTCTTCACAAAATTCATTGAAAATTAAGAATTCTTTACAGATTTGACTCATCTTTACACTACTTTCCTGTCGTCTGAAACCTAAAGAAACTATTTCTCTGTTAAACATATAGTTATATCAGTTATTAGTTTCACTACAGTTCAAGCCATTCAAAGCCTAAGACTTGAGTGAAGAAAAAGTTTCTTATTTTTGGTCTAAATTTCTCTCATTTCTGGTATTCTTTTACTACTATTTTAGTGACTTTTCAATCCTTAGATTACATTCAGGGGAACATTAAATTTGAGTCAATGCACAACACATTAATATCATTTGATTTATTTAGTGCCCAATGGTTTTGACTGAAGAAAAACATGACTTAAATCTAAGACATAGATCTAAATAACCAGAAAATTTAGTTTAAGTGACATTCAATTGAATCTTATATCTCATCAATGAATCAAAAATATAGTTATATTTAGTCTTAATATTAAGTAATTATATGCCATTAAATGGCCATCAGATAAGACCTGCAATAACTGTGACTCTAAATAAGGCATCAAATGATTACTTTTCAAAAAATATATATCAAAAGCAAACGAAACAAAGTATTGATAAAACTTTAGTGGTTTGAAGGCTAAAGAAAAGACAAACAAAAGAAAAACAATCATAAATTGAATTTCAAATTATGATTAAAACACTAATGACTGGTAAACGACTGCCCACACAGTCTGACAAACAAACCTTTACTTCAATACATCTGTAAATGCAATCAATTTGACGATAATTTTGTTTATATTTATTAAACATTTCAATTGATTTGTGAAATATTTTGGGATTTTTATTGTGTATTGGTTTTCAAATGAATGAATGATTTAAACATTTGTTTAATAATAAAATGTGAAAAATATTTTTTCATTCATTTGGGGACTAATTTTGTGAGCAATAGGCGGATAAAGAATGGCATAAAATGTAATTTAAAGGACAGTATAGCCTGAACTGACATAGCGTGCAGATAGAGCTCAGGCGTGGCTACCCGTGCACTACATTCGCCGGAACTTTTGAAACAATAGACGCAAAACATATATGAATTGAACATATTTTTAGTAAAAACCATATCATCAATGAATTGTAGGCAAAACGACACACAAAATGAGTCAATATTTATGCCTTTTATCCATTCATATAATAATAGACTAACTTTTAAACTAATATATAAGACATTCAATACTTCAATGCATTTAATACACAATTTACACACTTTTTAATAATTCATTGCATTTTTCATTAGTCAGACGTTTGGATAATAAAACATTCAATTCATTCACAAATGCTTTTCGCCATTAATTAAGATAATAACCAAAACATAAAGTAAACTATAGTTTAGTTCAGGTTTTAGGATAAAAATGAAATATTTTTCAATTATAAATATATTTTTAATATTTTCATAAGAGATAAGAGATTTTTATATATTTATTGTCATGTTTTCTGTCATTTACTGTATATTTGTTGTCTGTTGTGTATCCATGAGCTCACTATTGATATAAGCGAAGAATGGCTGAGAGAGACAATGACCGGACTCTACATGATTGGAGTTATTGTAGGACAGGATGATTGTGTGTTTGTCTATCTATGACATCATTTCAATCAATTCAATGCTTATTCATTCACACATTTTGTGTGTTTTTGTGGAAAAACTCAGTGCAAACGCAACTATTTTTTGACAGATGGGAGAGAGAAACAGAGAAATACATTGAAGGCATTGAAGGCATTGAAAGCATTGCCTGTATTTCTAGTATTTAATTATTAATGTATAAGATATTAGTGTTGTGTTTGTGTTGGCATATAATAGTCAGAGGAAGAGTAGATATTCAGTAATTGACTTTATATTTATTGTGATCATCACTCTATGATCAGCAAAAACAATATCCCTGTGCCAGACTGTCTGAGCCTTAGTAGCAATCATACAAATAAGTGATTAATTCATCTTAACTTTACTTTTGGTTTTATTTTTTGATGAATTATTTGAAAACATTAATGAAATTAATTGTTTGTAAAAAACAAATGAAAAATAAAAATGTTTTTATTTATAATATATTTTTCATTTCATTTCGTTTAACAAATATTATCTTCAATTCAATTCAATCCAAAATTGAGGCTATTTTTGTGTGAATTATATAAAACCAAATAAAATATGGTTTGTATTTAGTGTTTATCTGCACTAAAGAATAGGCAGACCTCTGGTTCTCTCCTATACTTCACTCTATTGTTAATTTTGAACAAAAACTTTTTGGTGTAAATGTCATTGAGTTGAGAATTAGTCAGCGTTTGGGTGTTTTGGGTGAATATTAAAGCTCTTTTGGCCTAAAATTCACTCAAAACAACGCAATGTCTGGAGAATTAGATTGAAGTCAATAGTAGTCTATACTCTCTATTCATCAGTTAATGTCCATCAATAGTAGTAATAATTAGAGAGTGAGGCCGAGTAGTAGTAACTGAGTTAGTGTTTGTGCCAAAGAGGAAGTTTAGGAGTTGTGAGTGTTTGGCATAATGTTTGAGTTCATCTAATATTAACAACTTTACGATATAGTGATGCGAATCATACTATCTCTGGCTTTCATTACACTCTGAGCTCGAAATCCGTACACAACAGTGGTATCACTGGATGTGAAATATTAAACATTATATCCAGACGTTTACAAAAAGACAAACTAAACTAAACTCTACTTTCATTTTGATAGTCAGTTGCTGTACATTGACTTAACTGTTGTCTGCATTTTATGTGATCAACAAAACGGTATATTTCTTATAATATTATACAAAACAGACATAAAAATAATAATAACATCAGAAATATCACAACCAATAACACAATTGAAGTAAAGGAGACACAAACAGAGTTTTAGCACAAGTAATGCACTGGTATTACACATACAATGACAACACATCGGACAACAATGTTATGTAATATTCTCTGCGCTAAAAATGTATTCATTTGTATGTGATTTGGACTAAAAATGAAACCAAATATCCATACCTTTAAGGCGTTTAACGTATGAATGACTCTAAATCTAATTCACTCTGAGCTAAAATGCCATATAATAGTGGTCCGGGTCTTTCAATTTACATAATTTTCAGTATTTATATTAAATTCAATTCAAAGATAAAATCAGTTTTCAATTTCAATAAATTTTAGTGAAATAAACGAAATATTTGTTGAAATCAATGGCTTTTATGTTGAGATCAAAAGGCATTCAATTTTTATTATTATTTCAATTAATGTTTAAATTATTGAAAAACTAAGAAAACAATTGAATTTTATTTGTAATTTAATTATTGAAATACAATAAGACTTAGAGAACAATATATTCCCTCAAATTGTTTCGTTTGTCTGCTTTGGTATGAGTTGTATGAGTGGTATGGGGGGTACGAGTGCTACAAAATATATGCATAAAAAGAGTGCAATGAAGTAAAAATATATATAATATTAAATAACATGTATTCAAACGCTAAGCAAATGTGTTGTTGAGTTAGGGAACGGATGAAAAAGTAAATTAGAGGAACATTGAAAGTCAATATTAGAGTGGGAGGAGATGTACAGCACTGGGAGCACAAAAGTTGGTGATCGAAAGTGAGAGTTAGATAGGGATAGATAGGTCTGAGCCCTAACGACCGGAGAGAGGACTGACTACTAAAATGGCTTTTGGAGAGCAAGAAATTTTTGGTCATATGAATGAATATTTCAATACATTGTCCCCAAAAATATCTGAAATACACGTCAATAGCAATGAGAGTGTCCTCCAGTGCTTCAGTGGTTCGCGAACTCCCGTCGCGTCTCAACTATGTTATGAAAAGTCTGGCGCAAAATGCACTGCACTTTCATATATTGAATATTAACTCTGATGTGAAGATTGAAATATACTTTCAGTGAAATAAACGACTTTTGATAACACAGGGGTTGAAAAGTGAGAATATTTTATATATTTTAATAAAAAATATATATATTTATGGATTTATTCTGTAATAAAGATAAGAATATTCCGTTCAAACAGTTTTATAATAATTTTCATAACAAATGAAAATTCAAAAGTAATTTAACTTTTTTTGTGAACAAATTCATGCAATAATCAGAAGAGAAGTAAATATTGAGTTGACTTAACATTAATAATGCCTAATATAAGCCCCCTTTTGAAACACCCCCTTCAAGCCCTCGAGCATCTTATGCCGTTCTGGCGTCAGATATCATACATTATATTACAAACACTTGAATGTAGAGAACAACTAATGTTTAGCTTTATATCTATAGACGAAAAAAATAATATTTGCATTCATGTCATTACAGATGACACAAATCTAAGCACTGGTAGAGAGAAAGCTGTGATAATAAATATCGAAACCATAGAAATGGTTGTGAAAAATGTGCTTTTCTTTGATCATAAGTCTTAGGATTGAGATTAAGTCAAAAACAATTTTATTCGTCAATAGATTTACGTATTTTTTATTATAATAGAGATTCAAATGTTATATAATATAAGGGAAAGACTGACTGAAAAACATTTTATAAGAGTTTTTGTTTGTTTACTTCGATCTCTAATTTATTGCTGTCGTAAAGATAGTTACTATCAGAGCACTGGCAGCTACTGTAAGCTCAGGTAGATTTAATTTTTTTTACTCTGCATCGTTTTTTCAAATCAAATATTCATTCTATGCATCGAAACACTCCTATAATTGTATTAAATCTGAGCCAAAAACTAAAGACCATTTATATTGATTATGTGAGGGCTGGCACTGCACTGTCAGTCGATCCTACGATCAAATACTTGTCTCTGGGTTTCAAATGACTAATAAAAAATGGATTAAAATCATTAAAGCCTTAAAATTGAAACTAAAATAGGATTAAAAAGTAGAAAAAATTTATTTTGAATAATGTTTTGTATTATTTCTTCAAATACTCCATAAAAGAGATAATAATTTGTGTTTTCAATCATTAATATACCATAACTTGGGTTAGAGTGCCGTCAAATGAGATCCGTTGTATTTGTCGGTAATGAGAAGCTATTGAAGTGAAAATCATTTTATATATAATAATATGAAATATCGGTATATATTGTAGGTATGGATGAACTCAGTCTTGCAATAGCATTACAATTGCAGAGAGAGAGAGAGAGAGAGAGAGAGAGAGAGAGAG
>JAQGAT010001841.1:0-11171 GCA_034687845.1 Pantelozetes paolii
AAAATATTAATTCAATTGAAAATCAAATTAAAACTAATTTTATGTTAAAAACAAAACAAATGTTTGAAATATTTGTTTACAAACAACAAGTGATTCACAAATACTGTAACGCATTATAACATTGAAAGCCTTTCCCCCCGAGAGGTGAGAGTCGGCCCTAATGTCCAAAACCTATCACTTCTTCGGCACTGAATTGCAATTAAATTGTTTCACATTTGGTCTTAAATTCACTTAAATTTGGTTTAAAATCAAATAATTATTCAAACATTCAATTGAATTACTTTACAGACAATACCCCTTAAATAGTCTTAAATACCCCTTAAATACACCAAAATATTTCAACACTTTGTAAACAAAACTTAATTTTAATCCAAACGCTCAAAAACTACGTTCAAACGCAACTGGGAAACACAAAAATACCCCTTAATTAATGATATTCTTATAAATACCCCTTAAATAAGTGATAAAAGTATTTCAATATAATATAAAAAGTCTTTTATTTTATTGAAATATATATTAAATTTTGTTTTCAATTGAATTTCAGTTCAAATAAAATAAATATTAATAAAAATTGATTAAAAAATTTCACATTATTTTGCATTTTTTACGCTTAATCTCATGACTGGCCGGGTATATGACTGAGCGGACGGCCTCATCAAACACATGTTTGAGGCCCCGTTGGGTGAGTGCAGAGCACTCAACATATTTCACTGCTTTTATCTTTTTGGCCACTTTTATCGCCTGCTCTCTCTTCACCACCGATTGGCCCACTTGTGTCAACTGTGCCACTGTCTCCCTGTCCTCACGCAGATCAGACTTAAGGCCGACTAGTATTATAGGGACGTCATTGCAGTGGTGTCTGATCTCAGGCACCCATTTGATGGCCACGTTCTCCAGACTTGTGGGCGAGACCACCGAAAAGCAGACCAGAAATACGTCGGTTTGCGGGTAAGAGAGTGGACGCAAGCGGTCGTAGTCTTCCTGTCCGGCGGTGTCCCACAGCCCGAGGCTCACTGTCTGGCCATCACACGTGACAAGTGATGAGTAGTTATCAAAAACTGTTGGCACGTATTCGCCCGGAAATGAGTCCGTCTTTGTTTAAAGAGTTCAATTGAGTGCCACTTAGAGTACCAGTGCTTACACTTACCGTAAACGAGATGAGAAGACACGTCTTTCCAACCGTCCCATCGCCGACGACCACACACTTGACCGCTCGGGAGGCGGTTCTCGTCTGTCGGTCCGTTATATTCATTGTTCTCCTAAGCCTTTGTTGTGGCCATTAGTCATAAACACTTAATCCCATATAAAGCACGCGCAGAGAGAGTCTAAGTGCAGAGCACGTGCGCAATACGTACTCTGACAGCCAGTAGTCAGTCTGGAGTTTAACCCACCAGTGCTTATCCACCAGTGCTTTGCAATTCTCCTAAAAATAGCTTCTCATCTGAAGGTTATATAAGTAGTGATAAAAATCATATAATCATTGAAACGATATTTCAATTCAAAGAATATTTGAGAAAACTTTTGAAATATTTGTTTGTTTTGTGAAAAATGTTTTCAATTTTTATAAAACAATTGAAAAATAAATAAATGAAATATTTTTTCCCAAAAATTAAAACCAATTTTAAAACTCATTAAAAGTTTAATAACTTTTTTCTCAAAATTCATTATTTGTTTTATTTGGCATTGGATTAGGGGTTGGGTTTACAGAATGGAGATTTCAACCCCCTTTCCCGTCAACAAGGGGTCAAAAGGGGCCAAAATTTGATAATTTATTGTTTAATTAAATTAAAATCCATTTATAATTAAATATTTAATTATTATTAAACATATTTACTATTACTTAAAGACAACAGTCGTTCCCCTTCTATCTCATCACTGGTCATAAGCTTCCGCATCGGTATATGGCGTCTGAAGACCAGTTCCCAGTCTTGAGTTTGCTTCCAGTCGTGAAGAATAGCCATCACTTGATTGAGACACAGATTTTGTGAGCCTTTACTCCACTTTACATATGAATTGATGGGAAGTTTCGCCGAACGGATGCCGTCTTCCCTGGCCTTCAGCGCCGTTATCGGCGGCGTATATGACTTGTCAATGAGTCCACCGATAATATAGATGTCGTCCTCATTGACGGCACTGAGAGTTTCGTCCGCGTGTGGACTCAAGTAAAGCAAACGCTGTTTCGGAAAGACATCTAAATATGACTTTCGGTAATGAAATGTCACAAAAAAGTCACTGGAATTACAGTTCGGTAAATATCTGGCCATTTCACGGACGGACAGCTCATCGGGATTGCAGTTCACGAAATGCAAGTCAAAGGGCACTGTTGTCTCGTATTTGTTATAATTATAGCAGAAGTGTAACTGTTTTAACAAAAGTCTTGTTTCATGTGTTTTCATGTATTTCTCAAAATCCAAATCAAAGACCAGTTTTGGGCCGAAAAGAGCGGCCGTTCGGAGCCGTTGACAGTACTGGCGATTGGCTGCCGACCTACTGATCCGCTGGAAGAGTGCGTTACGCCATAAGCCGTACACCAGCTCTTGATTTTGATCCCATATTCCGATAGATTTGTTGCCATTTTCTGATATCAGATCCACTTTTCGCTTATTCTTCGCCTCTTTTCGGTTAAACCTCTGAATCTCTTTACGGCACCAGAAGTTCATTAAACTCTTGCGTTCAAAGCTGTGGTTCAGGTCTAACAGCTCTCTCATCTGATCGCTGGTCAGTGTCTTCGGCACCCGAAGTGATGTCAGCCTCTGGTAGTGGTATTCACTTAACACTAAATCTATTTTACGTTTAATATAATCACTGTTTTTATCGTTGATTACCAACTCATCGAAAGAGTGGACATCAATGGCCTCCAAGTGTCTTGAGTTCAACGGATCCAAGAGTTCATTGTTCACACCATTGTTGGACTGTTGTCTCACTGAAGACAGTCTTATAAGACAATTGTCTTTTAGTCTTCTTAAGCGACAATACTTTAAACAATTCATAATTCAATTGCATTTCAATTGATTGCAAACTTTAGGCCTCATCTAAAATGTAAAGCACAAGAGTTAGTGAAGAGTACATCCGACCCCCACTCCCACCCACAATGAGTAACAGTTAAGCACAGGTCCCACACTATCGCATCCATTTCTATACTATGTACTAATAGTACAGCGCTTTTAAGGAAAGGGCGGTTAAACCTCTTAAGCTATAAACAGAGGGAAAGAGTGCCGTCTATTGAGTGAATAACTTGTATTCAAAAACAAAGTAATCATTGAATGAAGTGTTGAATGAATTGTTTCATTGAATAAAACACTGAAATCAATGAACGGGTGAACAAAAAAGCAGTGAATTTCATAACATTATTAATGAACCAAGGTGAGAGTAAAGAATAAAAAGACAACCCAGATTCATTGAAACAACAGAATTCCTGTCTTGTAATTTAAAACCTGTTTAATAAACCCATTATTTATTTGTTTTATTAATTGATTTCAACAATATTATGGCTAATATTATTTAAACCTGGTCATTGAAAATGGTGAAAATATTTTGTGAACTGTTATACAATGACAGCAATTATAAGATTGAAAACTTAAAAGACTATAATTCAGTGGCTTTTGAGACGATCCTGAATCAAATCAGGCAAATGATTCCTATCATCGACTGCCAGACCACTGGGTCTATGGATTTCAATAAGCAGGTGAACTTCACTACACATATGTTTGAAGTAAGTATTGATTGGGGGCTTAAATGGGGTATTGATTGGGGGTTTGAATGGGGTATTGATTGAGGGTTTAAATGGGGTATTGATTGGGGGTTTGAATGGGGTATTGGTTTGAATTGAACATGGTAAATACTGTATTCATTATAGTATCTAATATTCTCTAATCCCTAATTCAGGGGGTGTTTAGGATTATATGTAAAATATATTAATTTGTATCTCATTTTACACCCTTTTTGAACAGATCTGTGAATACAATACCAAACGATACAAACGGATAAACAATTTGCAGGAAATGATCAAAATTAATGACTTAATCAAAGTTACGACACTTTTTCCCATCAATACCCCTGAATCGTCGCACAGGCCTACCTCTCAAGCAAACAGACTTATTCATCTGCCATACAGATCTATCCCTGAGCCACAAAGACCTACCCCTGAGTCACACCGACCAGTGATTCCTGTGATTAATATTGAGAGCACTAACAGCGCCAACAGATCTGAAAGTATTAGCGATAATAAGACCGCAAATGCAGTCCAACCGAGGAATGGGATGAAAGTTGAGATTAACTTCAATACAACAGAAGAACTGCAAAAGTATTTCCACTTTTTGACGGAAATAATGAAATATTCGTTAAATAATTGCGATTTAATAGTGAGTTATGAATGGATTAGTGTTATCCACAAAACAATGAGAGATAAGGGCTATAGTGAACGGCCTCTGCACTGGCGATCAGCCTATGACTACTTACTCGACAAATACATAGAAGTATTGGTGTTTTTCAAACCCTTTTCACAATTGAATTGATTTAAAGGTATTGTGTTTTTCACAGGCATTAAACAAAAGCCAATCCATAGAAGAGGCGAACCATTTGTTTCCACTTTTCCTTCATTTGAATAATTTTTTATTCAACAAAATTAACCCAAAATATGAGTCACTAATGAACGCCAGGAAAGCATTCCTCAAGAAGATTGCAGTCCAGACCACAACCAATGAAAGCCTATGTCTCAAACAGACTGTCGACGCCCAGAACCTAATGGAAGGGCTGAGCAATAAAACGTTTGGTTTTCAGCCGCGGTTGGAGTCGAGTGTCCAAGAGATCAAACATTTCAATCTAATGGTGCTTATCATCAGTGGATTGAGTGTTGGCGACAACAATACACAAGTGTTTGCCAGTGTCTCCGCCATTATGAAGGAAAGTGGCATTGAATTGAACGCCCATTCCTGTGAACTACTGCTCAACAAATGGATTATCTATTATTCAAATGTATTTCTCATTTCTCACTTTATTTTCATTCAATTAATGCATTGTTTTCTCAAAGAATTACATGAATTATTTGAAAGCCATTGAAAACAATAACAAAACCGTTGAATATATTTACAAGTTTTTAATGGCACTGACATTAGCCGACGGAGTGATCGCCAAATTGAGAATCATTTTTATTAATAGTAACACTACTCTCGCGGCGCTAAAGAGGACCAGCAGAATATTATTTAACCCTGATAATAGCAGATTATACAGATTTACCCCTGCTATCCCCGAGGTTCAGTCGCACCGGTCTTCGAGACGTTTGAGAGTATTAATGATTTTTTTTTCAATTATTTTTATGTATTTTTTTTAATTATATTTATTTTTTATTTAAAGAGACGACGAAAACAACAGAATATACAACAGAATGGACAACAGAATAGACAACAGAATAGACAACAGAATAGACAACAGAATAGACAACAGAATAGACAACAGTGGAGACAACCGGTCGCCCCTATAAGGGGAATGGGTGGTGAAAAGAAGCAAGCTAAAAGCTACTTAATTGATCGACTAATAAACGGCTCATAAATCGCACACTCAAACCCCCGGCCACTACTTCGGCGTTATTTATAAGTGGAGTGACTCCACACTACTTAAGCCCTAAAAGTGATTTAGATTTTGTCATAAAATGATAGAATTTTTGTATTATTTTTGAATTTGTTTTTGAAATTCAATTGAAGTTTCATTTGAATTGTAATTAAAATAAAAAAAAATCAAATGATTTCAAAATTAAAACTAATTTTTGAGAAAAAAAACAAAAAGTTTTTTATTATTTGAAAAACAATTCAAATATTTTTGAATAAATTTTCAAAAAACTAATTCAAAGACTAATTGTTCAAAAAGTATCTGAAATTTTAAACAAAACATTTTCACCTTGTTAACTATCATGGTAAATATCGATTGCTTTGAGAGAGAGGAACGGGTATTAAATGGTGAGAAACCTTTTCCATGTGTTTTATCGTAACGTTGTTTATGTGAAGCCCTTAATGATAAACAAACGCTAATAAAGTGACGAAAGTCTTGTGTTTACACTGTATTTGTCGTTGAATTGAGGTTTTAATTGACATTTAATTTAATTATTGATTAAATTATTAGTAAATTGTGTGTGAAATGAGTGAATCATTCAAATGTCAGTTCAAATACAATAGCAATACATATGATATTGATTTGTATGAAGTGTTTGCCACTGAAGTGAACTTTAAGTGTATTTTTGATAAAATCAAAACAATTGTGGATTTAATTGATAACAAAATCATTGCATTTGAAACACATTTATTTGAAGTCTGTTTTCAGGTTTGAAAATCTTTGATCCAATTATTAATTGTCTTTTTCTCCCCTTTTATGTAGTATTTCAACAATTATTACAACAGATATTTAGAAATAATTAGTTTTGAATTTAAGGTGAAATTCAATGACTGTATCCGTGTCTCAGAGAAACCCCCCTTGAATACCCCCTTAAATACCCCCTTAAATACCCCCTTAAATAGTGTGCAGACTGTTGAGAGTGTAAGCACTGTCACCAATCGATCAAATGTTAATCAAAGACCGAGTGATCCACGTATTAGACCAAAGGATCGGCCACTGAATGCGAGTGAAACTCAGGCCTTAAATCCAACCCCAAGTGTTACAGGGGTTGGAAATTATTGTCTCAAAAGACTGAGTTTACTCTCAAATTCATGGATATTAACCAAAAATACCCCTTCAGTGGATCAAACGAGTCAATCACTACCACCACAGGTGAGTCAATGTCCCGCAACTACTGGTGCTTCTGAACCGCCGCCAAAGTCAACACATTCTTCAAGTGATAAAACATTACCGAAATCTAACACAACTGACAGCCAAACGGTTCAGACATCAAAGCAGACATCGCCTCAAACAACAAATCAATTGAAATCATTGCCAAAATCAAACTCCTCTTCCAGTGATAAGAGTTCAACAAAAACAAATCCAACTGACCCTCGATCTGGACAGCAATCAAAGCAAACCGAAAGCCGGCCTTCGGTTTCCAGCAATCGGTCGAAATCGACGTTTAATACAAAGCAATCTAAACCGGAAGTGAACTCTAAGAGCCAGTCGTCGAAGAGACCGGAAACGGATGGGTCAGAGCTCAGGACAAGGACCATCAATATAGACCTGGATTCAACAAAAAGTGCAAAATATAATGAGTTTTTACATTCATTTCAAACAACGAATAAGTTTTTGGATTTCAAACATATATTTGAAAAGTTTTTGTCAACTATTAAGAGATATTCAGAAAATAATTGCGATTTAGTGACAGATTTTGAATTAAAAACAGTTATCAAAAAGCAATTGTATTATTCTGGGGTCAGGGAAAAGGACCCAGACTTCTGGAAAGCCGGCTACGCATACATGTGTGAGAAGTATATTGAGGTAAATATCAATCGATGTTTTACTTAAGCCTCAGTTTTGCGACCATTTATTACACCTATTTATTAGGCACTCAACACCTGTGACTCCTTTGCTTCGGCTAAAAGACATTTCCCCTTCTTTGAAGACTTCAATAAACTATTGTTTAATCCAAGGAATCCTTATTACAAACAAATTCAGGAGAAAAGGACCAAATTTTTGGAGACATTCAAAGCCAAATGGGATCAACAAATGGTCGACAATCTGAACAACCGATCCATTGAGCCATTGAATTGTCGGAAGTATTTGAGAGAGACATTTGACGCCCAGTTATCAATGGATGCGATGCGCGATAAGTATAACGGATTTCAGCGCAAACTTGAGTCAGAGATCGAAGAGATAAAGATCTTTAATCTGATGGTGCAAGTGATCAGTGCTCTGAACCCTAAGCCAAAAGACCCTGTTTTTCTGCGGATATCCAATGCATTGTACAAAGAGTTTGATTTGAACTTAAAACCAGAAAAATATTTACAAATACTTATTAATTGGATATTATTTTACGAAAAGGTATTTCAAATCAAAAATGTTTTAAACGTTTTATTGAATTTGAATTTTACCCAGAATTTAGAGACTTATGCGAAGTGTTTGCACTCGAAGTTCAAAGTCGTCTCATATGTGTATGAATTCCTTAATATTATGTCTGTTGTTGACCTCAACCCTGTCCTCCACTACAACTCTAACGCTTTGGAGGCGTATAAAAGTGTTTACAAGAAGGGATGGGAGTATAGGAATAGAGTGCAAAATAAACTTATGATAAATACTTCGCTTTTGGATAATATCCGTTGTAGTGGTGATCAAACAGTTGCCTCAGACATAGCAACTGTTAACACAAGAGTTGAGAAAAACACCGCAACTAATGTCCAAAGCGTTAGGAAAAACACTTCAACTAATGTCCAAAGCGTTGGGAAAAACACCGCAACTAATGTCCAAAGCGTTGAGAAAAACACCGCAACTAATGTCCAAACCATTGACCAAAACAGTGGCGAAAGTGATAGCGATATTGAAGTGATTGAAGTCATCACTAAAACAGATATCAATAAAAGCGTCCAAAATGTGCCTCAAATTCAGGGAAATCTAACCCAAAAACAGGGGTATAATAATAATGTGTCAAAAAATAAGATGAAAAGTCAGGTAAAGAGTTTCAATCAATTGGTGCCTAAATATGCGAAGAAATACAACACAAACTTTAATACAACAGAAGAGTTGCAAAAATATGACATCTTTTTGACCGAAATAATGAAATATTCATTAAATAATTGCGATTTAATAGTGAATTATGAATGGATTAATGTTATCCACAAAGTGATGACAGATAAGGGCTATTATGAGGGATCACTGCACTGGGAGTTAACTTACGGCCAATTACTCGAGGAATACATTCAGGTATTGGTTTTTAAACTATAATTATATTTTATAATTGATTAGATTTAAAGGCATTTTGTTTTTCATAGGTCTTAGACATAAGTGAATCGATAGGAGAGGCCAACCATTTGTTTCCACTTTTCCTTCATTTGAATAATTTTTTATTCAACAAAATTAACCCAAAATATGAGTCACTTATGAATGCCAGGAAAGCATTCCTGAAGAGAATTGAACGACTTGGTGAAATGGTGAAAACCACTGATAGCCTATGTCTTACACAAACGGTTAAGACCCAGAACCTAATGGAAGAGTTGAGTAACAATTCATATGGATTTCAAAGGTTTTTGGAGAGAAGTATACAAGAGATCAAACATTTCAATCTAATGGTGCAAATCATCAACGGATTGCCATTTGAGGGCAACACTACACAACTGTTTGCTAATGTCTCAGCTCTACTGAAGGAGAATGGCATCGGATTGGACGCCCATTCCTGTGAAGTAGTGCTCATCAAATGGATTACTTATTATTCAAATGTATTTCTCATTTCTCACTTAATTTTTTCATTCAATTAATGCTTTCTTTTTCGCAAAGAATTTCACGAATTATATGAAAGCCATTGAAAACAATAACAAAACCGTTGAATATATTTACAAGTTTTTAATGGCACTGACATTCGCCGACGAAATGATCGCCAAATTGAGAAAAATCTATAGCACTAGTAATCCCACTATCGCTGCGTTGGACAGGATTAGCAAATTACCCCGTTCCTACAGGGGATATGTGTCGCCACAATCTAAACCCTGTAGTCCTAAACCCAGTCTTCAATCAAACAAAGTATTGATTATTTTGTTTTCAATTATTTTTATGTTTTATTAATTATAAAACGCTTTTATTTGAAGAGACAAACGGATGATCAAAATAATGAGCAAGCTAAAAGACAAAAGACTTATCTGGATTCAATAAATAGAGCAGTAAACAAGAGAGTACCCAAAGCCACCACTCATACCCTGACTACTAATACCAGTGTTACTAATAATGAAGAGATTTCGAGAGCGAAGCCTAAAGTGATTCGGATTTTGTGACAAATTGTTAAAACTTTTGTATATTTTTTGTATTTATTTTGAAAATCAATTGAATTTTCATTTGTATTGAAATAATAATAAAAAATTTTCAAATCATTTGAAAATTAAAACTAATTTTTGAAAAAATATTTTCATTATTTGAAAAACATTTTAAAATATTTTCACAAAAACTCCAATTCTTGGCTCAAATCTGAACGTAATTCTCTGAAATCCATTCAAAGACTGTCACCGAAGAATGTCAGGGCATAAGCAACCAAACCAACCAAGCTCAGAAGAAGGTGGTTTCCTGCCACCACTTGATGAAGAGGACACCGGTTTCCAAATGTCCGGAACCTCTCCTATACCTGCAAGGAGAAGTCAGCAGGATCCTTTTGATTCACCCTCACCGCCCAGAATGGGCAGCGGTAGTAGACTGCGTGGCACACCATACACACCGCGAGGTCCCAGCTATGCAGGCATGGCCGGTAGTCCAGCGCCCCATCGACCCACACGACGACCAGTTAGACAACCATTATTTGATGCACAGACAACACCATCCCGATCTGGTCCGAGCCACCGATACTCCCAGGGCTTACGACAGAGTCCAAGGGAAATGCAGGCCATGGTTTCGCCAGGATCTCAGAGCGGGTCGGGCTTCAGGACACCACCAGCTGGAAGACGAAGTGGAGTACCGCCGCCGCCAGGAATGGGTGCTCCCAATAGAAACAGACGTCAGCGGCAAAGACCGGGTTCATCGCCGAACGCAGAGGGTCAGGGTGATGCTTCACTCGAAGGCCTTGAGTACAGCCCCACCAGTCCAGGCCAAAGCCCTGAGTATGGTATGCCAAGGGGTGGATACCCGGAGCGACCGAGTCTGGCCTCTGGCAGTCAAAGGCAATTCTCATTTCCGCGTTCACCCGCCCAGAGAAGACCATACGAACCCACACATCACGACCTCTTCGGCGATCCAAACAATCCCGGATCTCCTGATCCTAATCAATACCCTGGAGGATATCCGGGCGAATCTCCCCCACCTGGTCGAGGACGGGGACAGCAACCTCGCACACCAGCCCGGAGTTCACTGCGAAATACGAGGCGAAGACTCTTTCATTCTCCTAATGATCCAAATTTTGTGCCATATTATGGGGAGAATGAAGAATAAAGACATCGAAGGTATTGAAAGAGATTATCAGTGAATACAACGATGTTTTGCAAATCAATTGACATTCAGTTGACATTCATTTGCAAATCATTTCTCAGTTTTTCATCAAAAAATATATTTGTTTTTCAATAGAAGTCTTG
>JAQGAT010001842.1:0-11170 GCA_034687845.1 Pantelozetes paolii
ATAATTAAAGTTTAAATTTTTTAGCGGTCCATTCCCTAACCCTTTACTACATCTCCATGATAGGTGCACCCCAAAAGCCATTTGCCTGCCGCACACCGGAACGGAGCTATTATTTTTGGCTGATCTTATAAAATGAAATAAATTATATAAAAGTCATATTTATCTTGAGTTGTATAGAAAACCCCCTTTAAGTTATCATAAATATTGACCCTGTGGCTATTCAGTTTGGACTTTAGTTTAAGTGCTTTATAACACCATAAAAGGCCTCTGCAGTTGTGGCCGAGTAGTGAATACCCATCGGCACAGACATCTTAAATAGTGATTCAATTGTATGTCATCAGAGATATTGTGATTTTTATAACGATTTTATTTTCAAAAAAATATTTAAAGTATTGAAATATAACAGTATTTGAGATCACATTTCAATGCTTTGTAATTATTGTCAACACTTTTTACTCAGATATTCGTCTCAAACACTGAAATATATTTTAAAATAATTGAAAATTTATAAACATTTGTATTCTTTTGTCGAAATCCTTATAAAAGTATTATTTTATCGATTGATTTACCTTTTCTTAAGTCTTCGTCCATTGGATTGCATTGTAGTCTTCAATTTGAAGCTAACATACAATGAATGAGAGAAAACCCCCTGCAATGCAATGTATACTTTAGTTCAAGTGCTTCCAAACGATTCATTGATGAAAATTGAGTAAAATATTTGAGAAAAACATCAAATTTACTCATTATTTATGAAATATTGTTTTGAAAAAAGGTTTTGATCTTAAATGAAATATTATTCACAATATATGAACAAAATATTATTCAAAACACTGAATATCAATGATATCTCACCAATAAATCTTAAAAATATTTTATTTAAAGACAAAACAAAAAATATTTATTCAAAGCATGACAACAAAACACATAATAATTATGTTTTAAATAAAAAATCATTTTTTTAATTAATAATAAAATTCAATTAAAAGCTATTTTATTCAAAAATTTCACTCATTATTGCATTAAAATTTGAAATTATTTAATGAATAAAAAGGTTTATACAGTATTTAAATTACATTTTCTCATGAATTGAAAATAATTTGAGTCAACACTGAATAAAATATTTCAAATAATTTTGATATTTACCTGAAATCCAATCTTTACCTAAAAATAAGTCATAAAACCATTAAAATTATTTAATTTGATCGTAATATAAATGATTGATCAATCAAAATCAATTACACCAATGTTATTTTATTGATGAATATTTTTGTTTATTTATCTTTGCATTAATTTTCATGAAAACACATTCAGAGCTTGTTTTCAATGTTTTAGTTATTTATTAGAAATGAATAATAAAATATTCAAACATTTTGTTATTCATTCAATAGATTAGACATAAATTGAAACAAATGTTTGATTGATTTTAAACTAAATTTGAGTAAAAAATAGTGACTATATTAATGGATAATTGAATTGCATTTCACAGTTTGAAAATATCCTAATTTTAAATTAAGAAAATAATAATTTTATTCAAAATTTAAGATTTTATGCTATTTTTAGATTTCTTTGACAACACTTTCAGAGAAAACTAAAATCATAGGAGATTTTTGACTCAAACATTGACTTTGCATTTATTTCCATAATTATTAACTCAATTTGACACCAAGGTTATTTACACTCTATAAATATCAATATATGATTCAATAACTGTTAAATTTTATAAATATCAAATCATTGATATGGATTATCATTGATAATTGATCAAGTTCCAAATTTTCTCAAACAATGTGGTTAAAAATACATTCTATTCGTGTTTACAAACAAAAAATAATTAATTAATTATTGTTTTAATGAAAACATATATAAAAATAATTCCAATAAATAATTTATAGATTTTAATTCAAACAAAGAAAATATGAATTCAATACAAAATTCAACACAAAATTCATTAAATAAGTTAAAAATCAATAAATTGTTGATAAAAATAGTCTTTGATATAAAATTGAGATCAAATGATATTTCATATAAAAATTAAACTAGTGCATTTAAGTTATACATCGGTTTTTAAAATAATATCTTTATTAAAATACATTTATATTAAATTTCCTGCTTGGATGATTTTGATCGTGGGTGAAAATAGATAAATTGAGAAAATGTCATATAATTATAATTAATGTTGAATTCAATACTTTAAGTAAAAATATTTTAGTATTAAATAAAAGGAAAGATTTGTTTAAATAATGTTTTATTGCTTTGAATTGAAATCTAATATAACATTAAAATTGCAATTATTTTTGGATTTCATTTGATTTGAACTGAAATTTTGTGAAAACAGAGATTTTCTTTATAAATCCTTTTCAATCATAACTCAATTGATTGACAATCTGTTAGAAAGGATTGAAAATTGTTATCCATTTATAATATTATTTATTACTACAGTATTAGTGACTGTATTTGACATAATATTGATGCAAATCTGCCATAACTTTAAACAAATCCAAAGGAAAGTATTAATATAACAAAAGTAAATCATCTGTTGTTGTATTACTTGATATTATTTATACATAACATTACTCTATATTATAAATCATTCGCTTTTTTGTTATTGATTTTTATGAACAAAATTAATACATTTCTATCTCTTATACAAAACAGTATTTCCTCTCCATTTAATAGTATTTAAACAAACCCTGGGATAAAATGAAAGATAAATTATTACATAAATTATTGCAAATATTTATTTTCATTTGTATTTAATTTTATATTTTGTTTTTTTGTTGATAAATATTCACTGAAAATATGATTAATTCTGAGATTAGTTGAGAAAATCTGTTGAAAATGTCAAGAATTTTAAATAAATTAATTTTCTTCACACAAAAGGAGTAATTATTCAACACTTTTGACAAACCATTGAAAGGTTAGCACAAAATAATATTCAGTTTTAATGATTATTTGCCAAAACATTCATCAGTTATATTGAATCTGAAAAACATAACAAATTGTATCGCCATTTGCTCACAATTATATTGAATATAAGTGCAGAGGAACGGCAGAATATAATAGCTCTGTTAGTGCTAACTGTGCAATACAACTAACATTTCAGAGCTGTCTGTGCTCTTGGCTTTAAATCGATATGAACTGAAACTAAAAAAGATCTGAAACTCACTATTCATTATAACATTATAACAAATATAATAATTATTTGTGAACTAAAGAGTCCTAAAGATCTCAAACATAAATGTCATTAAAAGTTGAAAATAAAGGAAATCTTTATTCAATTAATTTTAATTCAATTTTTGTTTAACAAAAATTATTTTCATCTTCTGTTGAGAAGAAAATAAATTTTAATTCACACATTGAATATAATAACTGAAAGATTACACAAAAAAAACTCAGTTTCACTAAAATTTAAAATATATTTCATAACAAACACTCTTTGTATAATATCTTGAAATAAAATTTTGCAATCAATGAGTAAATATTAATATCAATGAGAAAACCCTTCAAATCATAAGAAATATAATTTTATTGTTTATATATTGGTCTCAAACAATGAAATTCCGGTGAAAATAGTTTATAATATAATTAAATAAAAATATTTGATAAAAAATGATTTTCTTTTTTGTTTCAGACATCGATTCCGTGTCAACCCTTCACATCAAAGTTACCAAAGATGGCTCAGCCAGACCTGGATTTCACAGCACCTGAAGTCCAAACATTGTCAACGTGTAGTGCTATGAGTGATATGTTTTCATTAGGTCTTCTCATAGTTAGCCTATACAACAACGGGAGATCACTGATGGAGTCAAACCTCAGTTCATCTCAATATTGCAAACAAATCGATTCGGTATGTCTTCATCTCCTCATCCCTTCGTGTCTCTAACTATTTGTTGCTTAGTTTAAGAACATTATAGTAATTATAATCTCGACAACAATGGCATGAATGCTATTAATTGCCAATAATTGCGAATCCAATCAATAAATTCTTTGCGTATAAACTGAAAGTTGATTCAATGAATACATTCAACAAAAAGAGATTTAAAATAATCCAAAAAATAGTTAAACAAAAAAATATTATTTCAATTCAAACAAATGGTTTCAAAAGTAGTTATAATTTTTTCCCATTTAATCCATAATTCTTTGATTTTATGAGACATTAGTTTTGAAAAAATATATTCATTCCGTACTCTTAGACCAAAATTACTCAAACATTTGAACAAAAATTCATTGAAATGTTTTATTTTATTATAGATTTTATAAAACAATAATAAAAAGATTTATAGCAAAGAAGGAAATTAAAACAAAACCCTATAATAGCAGAAAATCTAAGGAAAAGTTGATTACAAATCATTTATATTACTATTAAATACAAAATACAATAAATCATTGATAGTGTTGTGAAATAAAGCCATTTATTCAATGATTTACACAAAAAACAAAATAATATAAAAATTAATGAAATATTTATTAAATTCTTAAGCAGTTATTAAATGTCATAATTAAATGGACAGTAAGACACAACCGGTTACTACAATAAATCTAGAAAATGGCTGAAATTCAATATCTTGGTCATTTATCAATGTTATTTCAACACAAAGAATATTTATTCGTTTCTCTCTTGACTCCTCAAGACTTATCTTTGAATCCTTTAGTATTGAGTACAGTATTGACTAAAAAACTTTATGTTTACTTAAAGATAAATTCAATACAATTTTGTTTTCAATTCTTACATCAGACGACAAAATTTTTTTAACACAAATACTCATTGAATACAAATTATTCTTATGTAAGAAATAAGTTAAATATTTTTCTATATAATAAAATTCAATAGTTTTTCATTCATTGTTAAAAAATTAAAGAAAGGTTTAAATTTAAAATTAAATTGTTTTACAATTCATTAGTTTTACAAAAAAAGAGAAAAATATTAAATGTAGTAAAAAATCAATTCTTGTATTGAATGTTGAAATTATATGAAAAGATTAATTCATTCATAATATTCAACAAAAATGAAGATTCAATTGAAATAAATTTATTCTGTATTCACGTCACACAAAATGTTTGAATTAAAGTAAACCTAATTTGAAATTAAATTGAATAATAATAGTAATAATGAAAAAAATTACAATAAATTATAATTTTGTGAATAATTTTCAAATATTTTAATAAAATACTCAACAAATGCTTAATTGAAAATTAATAATACCTTTGTTTTGACAGTTAGAACATCATTTAAACAATGTACTGGATAATATTCCTCACCACTTACACGATCCACTGCAAGGACTTCTTGAGATTGATCCCCGAAGACGACCCAACTCACAAAACTTTTCAATGGTATGAAAACAATTCATTCATAAATAGGGTTCACATCTGTTGTTATTTATAACAATTTTATGTTAACTCACGTTTCAATTCTCAAATTATTTACTTTTATTCAGTAATATATTTGCGCACAAAAAAAAGTTATGCTTTGGCTTTGGATGAGAGAACACTCGTTTGTATTCAATATTTTCATTGAATGAGTAATTTTTTTGAAAAAGATTTTGAAATCACTTTAAAATTTAAACTTTTATTCAAACTTATAGTGTATTTATCATTAAAGTTATGTTTTGTAACAAATGTTTATATTTTTCTCCAAAACGTATGAACTTTTTGCAAAGAAATTTCAATACTATAAGAGATTTGCAGTAATTTTAGGTAAAAAACAATGTATTCTTAAAAGTAGTTTAAAATTCATTAAAATATTTCTTTCATTAGTATTTAATTTAAATAATTATTTGCTTTTCATTTAATTATATATATTTGTTTTGTGAGGGGTAGCCAGAAGTGAGACCAAGGTATTTTATGGCATGAAGTTTTTATTTTATCTTTAATAACAGTCATAAAGATTTCATTCATATTTCAATGGCTTTATTGTTTAAAATTTAAGGGAGTTTTCAAATACTTTTATGAATTAGTGTTATGTTTTCAAACATTTTATTATTTCATTTAAATAATATTTAAAATCATTATAAGATTTCTTCAAAATTAAAGCCCAAAACAGCTCTGAAATGGAGTTTTATTATACATTTTATTGAACAAAGATATGAAAGATTAGTTTCCAGGGGTTTTCAATCTTCAAACCAAACATTTTATTTAAATTATTCAATAAATTAATTATATATTCAGTATTTGTGTCAAAATTTGGTTTAAATCTTAAAATACAATTAATTATATGTTTTTTCATTAAAAATAGTTTTAAAATTTTAATTTAATAATTAATAACTAAAATACAATTAAACCAAAAATAATGCTGAATATTGTCTGAAAGACCAAATACTGGACCTAAACTTCAAAATTAATTTTTATGGAATTAATTACTCATTTATTTTTAGATTTTGACTTTAAATGCAATTAATTTTAGTTTTAATGAAACGAAATAAATATTTAACAGAAATACTGACAAATGATTCAATAATTTATGTATTCATTGAAGTATTTATTTCTTTATAAATAACTTATTCATCAAATGATTAAAGAGAGACAACAAACCTATTACTCAATAATTGATTAATAAAAACAAATCCAAATATATTTTTGGCTTTGATGTGAGATAGTGAGACAAAGTGTAACAGGTCATATATTGGTAATGATAAGTTTTATACTTGCTCAAATGGTAATGAAAAATTTACTGAAAGACTTGAATTTTTAATATTGATAATTTACCCCTCTGTTTCATGCAAGGTAAATTCATTTTAAATAAATATAATATCTGTCGGTTTACACCCTTAAAACCTCTTCACTGCTAAACAATTGACTTAAATCTCAGCCAATAATTGGTAGAAAATGAACTAAAATTTCAATATCTTTGAATCATTTCTAAAATGTTTTGAAAATGTTTTGTTTAAATAATTTAAGGACTTATCCCCCTGTCTAAGGGTAGACTTAAAGACAAATCATTAGTTCAATTGTTAAACAATATTTATTGTCATCTCATTTCGAAAGCAAAAGATATACTAAAGTAATGGCTTTTAGGTTAAAGTCAAGGGATGAGGGAATAGTAGACTGAATTGAGAGACGATTTAATGCTATTCACATCTCAATAGACATTAGCATATAGTTTCTACCAAACCTACCAGTGCTCTCAGCTTTGATATCTAAGTGTAAAATATATTTCTAAAACTTTTCAATTATTAATAATTTTAAACTTATTTGACTTTCAATTATTGTAATTAAATAAAATAAACCAGTATATATTACTTTGATAGTTCTGTCAATTGAACTTGCAGAGTTAATCGTATTCTCTGGAGGGAAAAGTAGGTGACAGTAACTATGCAGGCAAATTTTTAATTTTAGTTAAAAGCCTTTAGTCTTTTACAATTACAATGAATTTGGTCAAATTGTCAATTCAGGGGTATTTTGTTTATTTTTCTGAAAATAGTTCAAAAAAGCATTGATATATTGAAAGATAAAATCAAGTGAAGAGAAAAGTAATGATTATTTGCTTTAAAATTAATTTAATTTAATTGTCTTTGTATTCAATACTTTCATCCAATTCTCAAATTAATCTTCTTTTCAGTCAATTATTTAGTTTGAAAACTAGAGATAATCATATAATAAGATAATCTAGTTAAATTTAAAATTCAATTCTAATTTGTTATGTTTTACATTGAATAAAATATTGTGTAGACTTCGGGAAAGGTTTGAAATTTGAACCAAACATTAATTTGAGTAAAAGTTAGTGTAAATTAGAGACAATTTATTCATACTTTATATAAGTTTTTAAATTATTTAGACATTAATTAAAAGTCATTAACCGTTTTGTTAGGGGTTTTGAATATTCGGGATAAAAACAAATTTGAAACAAAATCTCATTTCAGACAAACAATGGATGAAAAGTCAAACAAATTTAATAAAAGCGACCGAAAAATGAAAACTCAATTATTTTTATGAGCTGTCAGTGAAAAATCAATAACTGAAGACCTGTGCCCTATTATAGTATTTACTGATATGCAATATGTGGTCATCCGATAGCTATCATTAATCCCTTAATTAAGATCACAAGACCCCCGGCTATGGCTCACAAACTCTTTTACAAATTAATTAAAAAAAAGTTGAATAGTATTAAGAGATTGAAGAAAACGTTTATTATAATAGAGTTTTTGGTTATTATTTTGGTTATAATTATATTCAATATAACAAAAATAATCAATAATTTTGTGTTAAAAAGGTATTAATAGTAAAATTATTTCATTTTCTAAATCGATGGAAACAATTATACTAATGAAGAGTTGCCAACAATTTTGTTGATTTCAATGTAAAGGAAAAAACTTTAATTTATTTAATATTTGTATTCATTTAACAGATAAAGTATTTCATGGACTCTGGGGTTCACGCGTTGCAGTACTTGGATGTGATTCAGATGAAGGACTCGTCCCATAAGTCAAACTTCTATCACAACTTAAAGGGCGCTCTTTCAAGCATTCCTAAGGTTTGGATAAATGGCTTTGCACTTAATAAACCCTTTGTTAAGAATAAATTCAAATAATTTCAGAGTTTTTGTTAATTAATGTGTTTTAGGCATAAAATTGTGTGAATTGTGTTGTTTTGCAATTAGTTTTGTTTGCATACAAATGATCGCAATATTTAGATAAGCATTGATTTGATGAATAAATTGATTGAATTGAATAATATATATACAGAAGATGTGGTGCCAACACATATTGCCCTCAATGGAGGCTGAGCTCCAAAGCCCAGAGGTATTGGCGGCCGCATTACAACCCATTATTTATATGATCGAGGAATCTTCATCCGAGGAATACCAGGAGATTATACTTCCTTTCATTCGCAACATTTTTCTTATGCCAAAGTCAGTACAGGTTTGTATAAAACATTTATTTATTTCAGTTTATGTCTATCATTGACGACAATCCCGTCATATATACACACCATTGGATAGATATATCCAAAAACCAGAACAGTTAGAGAATTGGATATATTTTTATATAAGACCTTTCGCCAAACTTTTAACAAAGAGAGCATCGATTGCAAACTGCCTTTCCTTTTCTCATTTCAGGCAACAGTCACTCTATTGGAAAACATCGATGTATTGATTGGCAAAACAGCTCAACAAGACTTGAAATCAGATGTCTTACCCATGCTTTACAGCGCCTTCGACTCGACTACTCCTCAGATTCAGGTCTCAAACTGAATATATTTTAATAATAAATTCCAATCGATTTGAAATTGTATTATAGTTTTGATTACAAAATCATATTTACTATCATTTGATACATCTATTGATTGAATGAAAAGCAAAACTATATTTAAATCTTTTCAACCAATCGTTTCTTTGTTGTTGTCTTCAATCAAAACTTGATAATAGTTTTACTCAAAAGTTATACAAACAAACATTTTATACATAAAGAAACTCAAAAACCTTTCACTAAAAGTTTATTGTTTATAATTTATTGATTAATTTTATGCAATCGTTTGAGAAATAAATGTAAAAATGCCTAAACATTGATCCAAACCTCAAGTTTACACATTTTTAACTGATTTTGCTTTCATGAGAATCACTCAATGAATCTTCAAAATAGATATAAATATTTATAACATTAAACTATAATCAGTTTAAATGAATTCACATCTGATTCACCATTTTCTGCACTATTTTTAAAGTTATAACTTTTTTTCAATTATCAAAAGGCATTCACAAAAGTAATTAAAAATTGTTTAATATTTAACTCAGAGTTAAAATTTATTATATGTTTTGATACAATGAATCAAATGAAAGGAGTATAGAGGGTATAATACCTGTGCGGTAATTGTCAGTCCATTCCTTTAAATAAAAACTCATTAAATAAAATCACACCAGAGTCAATTAATTGACATTTATCCCACTAAATATTAAAATAAAACTAACCTAGACTTTCAAGATTACATTAACTAATTTCATCCTGGCATTCTTATAAATTATTTTCTCATTTAGTGACCAAAAGGGGGAAAATTATATTATTTAGAGAAATAGATTTGAGTTTCAAATTTGATGTAATGCTGACAAACATTGGTTTATTTATCTCAACAAACGATGCACTAAATGTAGTAATGATTTATATATTGACTATAAAATTACATTTGAAATGAAATAAAATGTCAATAAATAAGTGATTATTTAAATGAAATAATTTATTAAACAATAACTCAAACGTAAAAGAGGTTTCAAATTATTTATTGATTTGCTGTTTATTTATGTATAAAATAAGAAGACTTATAAAAGAAAACTTGAGTTTAAGTATGAATTTAAGTATAATTTTGGTTTAAAAGACTGAATAATTTGGTTGAAAACAAAAATAAGACAATAAGTGAATCATTATTTTAAAAGTGCAGTAATTATTGTTTTATTGTTAACATTATCTAACAGTGCGCTGCATTATCAGCCGTGGCCCAAGTGATTGATCATTTGGATGAGACAACTATAAGAAAGATGGTTTTGCCTAAAACTAAACAGATATTTGAGACCAATTGTGGAGTAAAGGTATTCAAAGATATGTTTATATATTTTATTTTAATTAAATTTTATTCAATCTTTTCATTCATTTCATTATTTTTATTAAAACCTTTGGAATACTAAATATTATCCAATTATTCAAACAATAAGATCTCTTTTTTTGCACATTATGGATGAAATCCCCCTTAAATGTCATTAAAAGTAAATCAAATGCTTTTCATAAAATAAAAAATATGTTTTCAATGATAATGAGTTGTATTGTAAATGTTTCGGAGACTTTTCCTTCAGATAACTTACTTCAGTCTTATATCCATTGCTTATGTAATAATGTTTTATATAATGCTTTATTTCATTCAAACTCTTATTCACAAACACTTGTATTGTATTATTTCTATTGTTATCATATCTTTGCCTAAAGTCTGACCAAATGTTTTCAAATGCTTTCTTACAAATAAATAGCGAAATATAATTCATATTTATTTTAGCATTCAATCCATGAATTATCAATATATATATAAAACACATCAAAATAGCAATAATTATTGTATTATTGTGTTTATTATAAAATCCTTTATATGTTTTAGTTTTTATATAAAAGAAGATTATATATGATATGAGAGGAGGAGAGTGTAGAGTGAGGAAGAGAGAGAGATTGAGGAAGAGAGAGCGAGAGAGAGAGAG
>JAQGAT010001843.1:0-11153 GCA_034687845.1 Pantelozetes paolii
GGACATGAAATCAATTGCATTATTAATAAATATATTCATTGTTTTACAGCCGTAGAGGACATGAAATCAATTGCATTATTAATAAATATATTCATTGTTTTACAGCCGTAGAGGACATGAAATCAATTGCATTGTTAATAAATATAGTTAATAATAACTAAAACTCAATGAATTATAAGACAATTAATGGTTTTATTAATAATACAACAATTGAATACAAAAATCGTGTTTCTATTTCAAAGGCTAAGTCACAACTGATTCAACTGACGGGAGCGTCATGTCTGAGTCGACTCTTAAATAGTGTATGAATTGACATAAACTACTAATTATTAAAGAATTAAAGAAGTATTTAATTTATTAATTAAAAGAGATTTAGATATCCGTTAATCCGATATCGCTTTCAACTTTAGTTATAACCGGATTAACAATATTATTATAATAATTCTTTGTTCATAGAAGTAAACTGTAAATTATATAATTAAGATACAAAAGAATAAAGACCCCGATCACATAAATAATAAATATGAATGTATCATGCAAATGTTTGTGCATTTGTTGCTGTTGAAGGCATTTCTTGTATGGAGTTCTTGAATACATAATTAAATTCTCAACTGAGTTCCAATAATTTGGAAATAACATATAGAGTAATTGGTCAAGGTAATTTAAAGATACCATAATAATTGAATCTGGTGCTAGATTAAAATATGAGGCCTTTTCTGCGTTCAATGTTAAATCAACAAATGCGTGGCAATCGTCGACACGACGTCTACTAAACGTTGGAAACACATCATTCATATCATTATTATTTGAGTTCAATAACTCGTCTAAAATTAGGGAATCTTCAAGTCCTGAATTCATACCCTGACCCATCATCGGTATAAAAGCGTGCGCCGCGTCGCCCATCAATAGTACTTTATTTTTATAGTTATATGGTTTACATTTTGTTGTAATTTGCCAAGATGGTTTTGTTAAGAAATATGTTTTAATTAACATTTCTCTAAATTTGAAAATAGATTAAATCATTTATGAATAAATTGTGCTTTCTTACTTTCCTATCAGATTAATAATATCAGGATAGTATTGTTCAAAAAATTCCAATAAATCTTCTTTATCTTTAATCGCTTCAAAACTTTCAATTGACATTGATAGATTAACCAGCATATTGCTACCGAAATTTGCATAAGCCATTACCCTGGATGAGCCCCTGGACCACACATGTATATAATGAGGGTCAAGTGCATAATCACCATTTGATTTTGGAGGCATCGATAGTGATATATAACAGTGTTTGAAGAACTGTTGACTGCACTCAATGGGCATCACTTTATTCAAGAGTCGCTTTACCTTAGAGTAGGCGCCGTCAGAGCCTATTATATAATCCACGTCATCGTAAACATCACACATATCCACAGATTTGAACTGAAGTTTCATTGTTCCTATAATTTTTCAATATATCCACAATTAATTTAAAGTTTATGATTTCATTAATTATTTATTTACCTGAACCAAAATCAATGTCAACTAATTTACAATTGAATTCTATCTTGATGTTTTCATACTTATTTACTTCATTTAACAAGGTCAATATTAATAGGTGTCGATTAAGTGTAAATAGTCGACAACCGGACTCATCACATGTCTCAACCATTTTTTCCTTATTTTTTAAATGATAAATATGTCCTCTTCGTTCAATAGCACAATGCTCAAGGACCTCCATTTCGATGCCCAGTGCTCTCAGGGCAGTTCTTCCTCTTTCTGATAAAGTCAAATTTCTAGGCATACTATTAATGTACTTTTCTTTTTGTGGATCAGATCTCATGTCATAGAGATTAACCTAAATTTCAATTCAAATTTAATATTAACTAAAAACAAGATTTTGTTAAACATATAATCTGTGCATTCAATTTATTTGAACGTTTTATAAAATAAATATAGCCCCCTCTAAATTATAATGCTTAATATTAAATTAAATTTCTATTCTTTAGTAATAATATAACTATCTTGAAGAATATAGCAACAAGTTGCAAACGTCTAACGGTATTCTAAATATATCATGATAAATTCCCTTCATCGATTTAACCGCACAGGTTTTTAAAATGAGTTGTATATGCGATCACCCCAAAATACTCACGGTAAACTCCTATTGAATTTTTAACAACTGTTAGAGTGGGGATACAACGACTATCTATATACTATATATTTTCTGACAACTGAAATAAAAATAAAATATAAACCATACTTTGAACCCTTTTCGAGCCAGGAAGCATGAAACCATTGAACCTGTCTAATAAAAGTTTAAATATATATTATTTATTATTTAATAATTGAATTATATTTGATAATGCAAAAAACGATAGTTTTTTTTATCTAGCTCATAATTAATACTAAATAATAAACTTCAAACACACAAATGTGAATATAAATATCATTTGCTAGGATTGTAATTTCAATAATTAATTATCAAGAATTCAGTAAATATTAAATGTTAAATTAATTATTATATTTTCATATATTATTGGCAGGACTTTAGTATATGAGACACGCCTCGAAGGGACGAGGCACATATGGTCGTTTAGATTATGGTAAGGGGGTGTTAGGTAACTAAGTCCGGTCGCACGACAATTAACGGTTCAGAAGTTATAGCTATTTAAATATTACAGAAATTTACAGAAATTTACAGAATTTTACAGAATTTTACAGAATTTTACAGAAATTTACAGAAATTTACAGAATTTTACAGAATTTTACAGAATTTTACAGAATTTTACAGAATATAGATATAAATAGCTTTTTATGACAGACAGGGGCTATAATAAAGAGGATATGGCGATGCATATATGCACATATCTGGGGCATAGGGGCACAAGACATAAGAACATAAAATTGTAATATATTTAAATATAAATACCGGCCCTGCTCCTATGACACCAATCCGCTTACTTCTAACATCCATTTCCAATAAGAATTAAACTAAAATTACAATTAATAGATTAAGAAAATGAATCTAGATAAGTAATCTAGGTGAATAAATAATTTTACAATTGGTTAAATAGAATTATGAAGCGATGTAATATCAATATATAACGCCGTGTTTAATGTCTAATACAATTGTGTGATGAAAAGATTTTTATTTAATATTACTAAACTTTTATTCAATGATTGGTTGGTTTGAGTCATAAGACTATTATTAATAAACATCTATTTAATGGATTCCTAGTTTGAGTCATAAGACTATTATTAATAAACATCTATTCAATGATTGGTTGGTTTGAGTCATAAGACTATTATTAATTAACATCTATTCAATGGATTCCTGGTTTGAGTCATAAGACTATTATTAATAAACATCTATTCAATGATTGGTTGGTTTGAGTCATAAGAGTATTATTAATTAACATCTATTCAATGATTTCCTGGATTGAGTCATAAGTCAATTATTTAAATATTTTAAAATTTTAAGGGTCGTAATTTATAGTATTGTTTTAATCGGGTTAGATTATGCATGATAAATTTTGATTGAGATGTCGGAGTAAACAATATCTTCTTTATTTAGTTTACAATTGTTTAGCAGATAATAAGCAAAATGTACTTAAGTCTGTCGCAAATACTGGCGTTTACTTAATAGGAAGGGGTGTTATAATTAGTGTTAAGGTCACGCGATTTACCTTTATTTCTCTTCTGACCAGTTGTCCGATTATTAATTGTTTATTATGATTAAGATCAGATTATTTTTAATTTGTATATGCGGTACTAACTGCATAATATAGGTCGCCCTACAACGTGTGCTTGCGATCAGACCTCAGTCAGTTCCAGTCTTATTCCTTGTGTTCTTCCCACCATTCCACCCATTCTTCATCAAATACTATAGGCCTATCTGTTACAGTAGAGATCAATCTGGACACCTGTGCGCTGTAAAGAAAGTATGGATTAAAACTAGTAATAATTTTTTAATACCTTTATTGGTATTAAAAACAGAATAACTATTGATTACAGAATAACTCCTATATATAGCTTTGGGACAACTTTCTAGTGGTTCCCTCTATGAGACACATATATAATTATAATCAAATGATTGATAACTAATTGGTCCCTAATTTGGCGCTCATTTACAACACTTGAACAGATGTTTTCGACTCCACTTGTGATCAAAATTAACAATCAATCTGTTTGTGAGAAGAAATTAATGTCGAGAACTGAGCACTAATTGTATTCATAAGCACTTATACTGTATCTAATTTTTAATGAAATAATGTCCGATAGAGTGCTCTATCTATTGCTTATCTATTTTTAATATAAGTCTTGTTTTGAATTTGAATATCAATTTAAGTTTAGTTTCAAATTAAGTAAGTTTTGTGACCAATGTCACTGTTAGAGAGCACTAGACTCGTCCGCACCGGACGTTTCCTAACATTCAATTGTTTCCATTGTTTCTAACGTTTTTGTAATCAGTTTTTATTCAACGCTTTTCAGTAATAAACAGTTTGTCGTAAACTCTTTTCGTATCATATCTTAAGTGGTCGGTTACCCAAAGAGGTCAGCCGTTCCCATAGCAACAGTTTAGACCAAAACGTTTGTCCCAATTATAAACCTTTGGTCCAACGCTAAGTCGGTCTGCACAGCATCACCAACAACACTGAGATTCTCAAAAGGGATCCGGTTTTTACTTTCAAACAATCAGGATAACACCTAAGCGAACACGTGTGACAGGGATTTGCCTAAAAATGCACAACACTTTTTGCACCCATTATTCCCATTACGAGACATAAATCACATTTTCAATGAATTAAAAGTTTATTTACTTATAATATAATTTGATACCGAAAGTGATATTAACCGGAGTAGTTAATCGGATTAATATTAAGGGGAATATATTTATAATACTATTTTCATTCAAACATTCTCTAAGAAATATCAGCAAAATATCTTAAGCCCCTGTCATTAAACCACCTCAAAGTCAAACTACAGTTATTTTTTTTAATCAAAACAGATATGATATTATTATTAACATTCAAATTCTATCCCTTTATCAATAGGTAAAGACCCGGGTTATCACAAACTATAATTATCAGACACAATAATAATCTTATTTTTCTTCTACATAACAATAAAAATCATTGATTTTGAGTCAATATTAATGCAATTATTAGACATTTCTTTGTTATTCAATACACTCTTAAGAAAATAAAATGTTTCTACAATTGTTACTAATATTTTCAATCCTGGTATCAAATATACTAAACACCCAGGGTGTTGGTCCTCTTTGTCCATGTGAAGATCCCGCACTCTGTAAACCAGTAAATTATTCTGGCAAAGAAGTATAACATATTGACCTTGATAACTATTTTGTCCTCAACTAATTAATCAATTAATTTGAATCAAGGTCTATGCGTTTGTTGGCGAATCAAACCGCACTGTTTGGTCAAACTTTGATTGGACCAGATTGACCACCATTGCACTCTTTGACTTTTATGACCCGGAGCTGTTGTGTTTCGCACATAAGAGTAACGTCAGAGTTGTCACATTAGGTAAGTGTTTATCAAGATATCAATGATAAAAGTGAATTTCATTTACCACCTAAATAAATGACTAAAATGCTAATCAAAGCTGAGTTTTTAAGGGGTATTTCCAAAATCCGATTTAACCAATACCCAGAAGATTGAGCACTGGATCGACACTCAGATAGATTACACAAGAGATCACTTCTTGGACGGAATTAATATCGATATTGAATATGAAATCGAAAATAACAGTGAATTAGAGAAAGCGTTGACGAGTTTTGTCAGTCGAGTCACCAATAGATTTCATTCAACCTTTCCCCTATCACAGGTCACCTTTGATGTGCCCTGGAGTCCAGTGAATGAGAAAGGTAATTTTCCATGATATATTCAAACTCCCCCTTATGTTATTCAGGGGAAGATTTAAGGGGTACTATTTTTTTAATATTTTAGGCACTGGAGTGGACGGCCGTAACTATAACTTCACAGCACTGGCAGAAGCGACTGATTTTTTGTTTATCATGGCTTACGATGAAAGGAGTCAAGTATTTGGCACCGATTGTGACGCCCGGGCCAATTCAAATCTGTTTTGGACCGCAGGTGGTATTCTTGCTTATCTTCAGTCAGGCATTGATGCTAATAAGTTAGTGTTGGGACTGCCCTGGTATGGGTACGATTATAAATGCATCAGCACAGCGCCGGAGAGAACGTGTTATATCGCAAAAGTGCCGTTCCGTGGCGTAGAGTGTAGTGATGCGGCCGGTCGTCAGTTGCCGTATGTGGACATTAAACAGATAGCCGATGTTGTCGGCAGTAATTATGACGAGCACTCCACCACACGATTCCTTTATTTCAATGTAAGTGTAATTTCTCATTTTGATTTTTAATCATGGTCAATTGCACTTAAATTAATATACAATTAACTAGATTAGTTTTCCAAAATTAATATTATCAACAGGTGTTAAGAAATAATTATCTTGACAATATTTATTGACACTTGTCTCTTTTGGCTAAATTGCTTATGTATGTGCTGGAACATTTAAATATATTATACCTCCTTAGGACACGGCAACTAATACCACACACCAGATATGGTACGACGACTCAAGCAGTCTGTCCCTGAAGGTAGGATTTGCAACCTATAAGAACCTGAGAGGAGTGGGTGTTTGGAATGCAAATATGTTGGACTATTCCGGGTCAGCGCAGAGTAAGGCAATGATCAGCGATATGTGGGGCACTTTCCCGCAATATAAGACGGGTCAGTCCACTGAGGGTAGAATTTCGCGATTCTACTCAAGGAATGCCAAAAATCTGTTTAAACCAATGAATTGTCAAAAAAATAACATAATTTGAGTTCATTTTTGTGGTTATTATTGCCTTTAATTGAAAATAAAATTAAAAACAGTTTTTGAAAATAAAAAACAAATTATTTTTTTGTTGTTTTAGTTTTTGAAACAATATTTTCAATCATTTCTGCAATCATTTGCTTATCATTTGATTTTCTCATTCTTTTGCCAATCGTTGCCATTCTTTCACACAATTCCAAGTCGTTTACCAATTGATCGACAGCTGATAACAACTCCTCTTCACTGCAGAAGAAAGGATTGAGTCTTAGACCCAGACCTGTCTCCTGTAGTCGCTGTGCGTTATCAAACTGATCGCCAAAAAGGGGCAAAACTAGCATTGGTTTACCGAAATAAAAGGTTTCGGTGACTGTATTGTTGCCGCCGTGTGTTATCACCAGATCCACTACCGGGAGGACAGCTGTTTGTGGTAGGAATGCCTGTCCCCACATATTGGCCGGCAGTTCATACTTCTCATGAAGAGGTCCTTTATTTACAATAAACTTGTGCTTAGATTTGCTGAGAATATCAATCAAACGCCTCATTAACTCCAGATGTGAACAACCCATCGAACCCATGGACAGAAAAACTAGTTTTCCCGGCCTTTCACTCAACTGCACAGGTATTTCAAACGTCTCGCCTGTTGTGCGAACAAAGCCGTCAACTCGTCTCCAGTTGTGGGGCAGAGGTTGTAGTTCTTGATAATCCAATTCCTTTGGATACATATAAATATTCAGGTGCTCTGATCGTGGATGCATAGCAGTGGTACTACTTTGTGGCAGTGCTGGCGCACCGGTAGACACATACCAAGCATTGATTTTATTGAACACACTTTCATACAATTGATTCAATGTTTTGTTGAATTCAATCCACACTTTCTTATCTCCATTTAGAGGTAAACCTGATATCAATCAGACATTTAAAATCAATATAACTATAACACAGGTATTTTTCATTACACACCTGACCATCCAGGGGGTAGTTTGTCACTGTTGAGTGCCATTAGCGGCGCCGCGGAGTAGAGCCACACAAATGGTATACCAGAGTTGGTGAGCGTCGGTGAACCACAATAGGAGTCAATGACAATGAGGTCTGGTTTTACTCTTTCTATAATCTGCTTGTATTGTGAATCCCTGGCCTTTAAACCGTCGATTAGCATAACAAACCCTCCAATGCACAACTCCTCGGCCACTTTTATTGGACTCAATTTAAAGTCTTCTTTATGCTCCTCAATAAAATCAGTGAAGAAGTCCACCTTCACATCCCCGGCCAACGGATTTGAGTGCAGTTCCTCTTCAAAGCCATACATTTTGAGTTTGTCTTTAAACATAACATCGATAGCAAAGACAACTCTATGGCCCCGATCTCTGAGCACTTCAGCTATTCCATGGCAAGCGTTGATGTGCCCGAACCCCTCCAATGGCGTGAAGAGCACAGTTCGCTTTTCAGAGGACATTATTGTAAACTTTATTCAAATATTAAACAATTAAATATAGTTTTAATCTATAGTTATCTCAAACCCAGTACTTGAGAGCACTTTCGCTGCACTTTGTACTCAAATATTTGATAATAATATCAATTGAATGACTGTTTAATCAAATTCTTATCCATTTCTGCATTATTTTTTATAAATTTTAAGTTTTTTACATTTGATTTGAAATTAATAAGTGATTTTTAATTATCAAGTTTAATTTTTTAATCTTCATTGGAAATGGTTTGTAGAAATCATCAAGATTATATTCAGGATAACATTGTTTACTAGATAAATAATTTTGTTAAGTGCAGATATGTGAAGATAATTGTGCAAATTGAGCTGATCTTGGCAAGTTAAGCATATTATGACTTTAATTAGGGTTATTTACTTATTTATATACTAATACTGATACAGGGAATTTTTACATGGTATTAAAATATTAATATAAATGAATAATATTAGATCTCATTTATTATTTTAATGAAAGTTTTTGAGTCCGAATCGAGTGAAGAGTCAAACAATTCTCGCAGTGGTTATAAAGAACCGGATTCTGGGTCTCAATAAACGACTGTTCATTCAATTGAAATCAAAATGCATTGAAATATTAATTTTCATTTCATTTGCTTTCATATTATACAAACATTTCTTTTGTTTTTGTATTTTATTTATTTGCTATTTAAAAATAAAATGTTTTTACCAATGGTTTTGTGTTTTTATTAACTATATTCACTTTCACATGATTATAGTCATGGTCTTTATGGTCTAAATAGATTTCATGTCCTCTATGGTTGGAAAACAATATATTTTTACTAATAAAATAATAGATTTCATGTCCTCTACGACTGGAAAACAATTTATTTTTACAAATAAAATAATAGATTTCATGTCCTCTACGGCTGGAAAACAATTTATTTTTACTAATTATGCAATTCATTTCATGTCCTCTACGACTGGAAAACAATTTAACATTTTTGCATTTTAAATAAAACTAATTTGAAGCGCGCGAAACTAGTTACCATAGAAATAGGTAAATAAAATATAATAAAATTATATTTGAAAATAAATAATGTCATTAAATATTTATTGTAAATTATTCAATATTAAGACTAATTGGACATTCAATGCTATCATTTTTACGAAATACTTCTTCAACTTTTATTAAATGGCGACAACACTTTGCCCAATGATCAGTGTCATTTATATCTTTAAATGTTTCCACTAATTCTGTTTCAAAATCTTTGGGTTTAAAATGAATATTATTTAATGAAAGTCTACGCTTCCATTCGGCCCAAACATTTTCAATGGGATTTAACTGTAAATATAATTAAATCAGTTGTTGATTATCTACATGGATAACTGTGGTAATTCTAGAGCTAATACATGCACAAAACATACCTCACAACAGTAAGGGGGTGTCCTTAACGGGATATGACCAGCAGCCCGAATCATTTCGTCGACTGCATACTTCTTTGAAGTCTTATTCAAATTCACTAAATCCATTAGTAATTTTTTAGTTGATTTAGGATTAAATTCTATTTTCTTCTGTTTAAGCCAATCCTTTATTGCGCCTACTTTCCAACCATTGTTTGGCTGTCTAGAAGTAAATTTTAAGGTCGAAGCTTTTTTGCATGAATTATCTCTAGAATTACCTTTCAACAATCCTTGAATGAATTTGTGCGTTATCAAACACAACCACTGATGGCGTCTCTTTGATGTTTGGAAGAAGTTGGTTTTGAAGCCATTCCTCAAACTTATTGGCATTCAATTCTTCTTTGGATTTGATGAGAAGTGCGCCATCAACAAATCCGTCTACGCCACCAGCGTGGAGGACACTGAATCGGAGGCCTTTACCTAGGTAATAAATAAGGTCAACATCTAAGGAACCGTAACTGATTTAATTTACTGTACAAACCTATCTTTTGTTTAATTTTCATAGTTTTCTGTTTTGGCTGTAAAACCTTTCTTTTGGTGAAGTTTTTGTGAATATACGTTTCATCCAGGTAAATCACAGGATATTTCTCTAATTCTAACTTTTTTATCAGGTATTTAATCCTAAGATTTCTAATGGCGTCACTATTTATTAACTCATTTCTAATCATTCTTTGTGTGTCTTCAGTTTTGTAGCCGATCTTGGTCAAAATCTTATACAAAGTTCTTTGACCGCAATTCTTGAATGAAATATCACAGTTGTCGTCATTTTTCATGTTTTTAAATAGATCTGTGATAGTGACGAATTTATTTTCGTTTTTGGAAATATCACAAATTAGATTATCAATCAAATTAATGTCACTTTCATTGAAATCAAATTTGAGTTTTCTATTTCTATTTTTCTTTGGGGATTGATATCCATTTCTATAAAATTAAATCAGTTACGGTTCCTTAGATGTTGATATACACAACTTACCTTGTAATCTTTCGGACAGAACTCCGAGACAATTTATATCTGGCCATCAAAATCGGTACAATGTCTTTCATTTGTATACCTGTTCCTATCATTTCATTATAATCAGATAAAACCAAATACTGTACTTGACCACAGATTGGAACACCTTGGCCTCTTTTGGGACTAGCATTTTCGCTGTCCATAATTTAATTACAATTTAATTACAATTTAATTAAAGGCTGGATTAGCCCAAATATTACAAATCAATTAATGTTTATAAACAATGCGTTATTTATGATATATTTTTATAGCATATCGTCATTTCTATGGGCTTAATAAAGCGCGCGCTTCAAATAAGTTTTAATTAAAATGCAAATATTGTTTTATTAATAAAGCAATAGATTTCATGTCCTCTACGACTGGAAAACAATTTATTTTTACTAATAAAGCAATAGATT
>JAQGAT010001844.1:0-11146 GCA_034687845.1 Pantelozetes paolii
AATGAATAAATACTTAAAAATCATAACATTTTGTTTGATTTCCATTCTTTGGATCCGTTGGAAGACATCGTTAGACAACACCACACGACCGGAATGTTTGGCCTTTTCTACCTTTTCCTTACTGTTGTCCTCGAAGTGGTCGATAGGATAGGCCTTAAACTGTCCTAATTTGACGTTCCGCTGATATAATGCCATTCCTCTTAAGCGGTAGTGGTTTTAAAAGTCGATAGAAATTCAAATTATTGTGAATTTGGGTTAAAATGAGTCAAAAATGAGAAATCATTTGAATGTCTCGTGAATTGCAAACAATTCGTGAATTTATTCAACAATTCATTGACTCATCTGTTGCTCGAAAAAAGTGTTCATATCTTCTGTTGTTTCAAAATATGTTTCAATACATTGTGTTATTACTCTTTGGATCAGTTGTGGCACAAGATTTCTGTGACACCGATCCAAAAGAGGGTTATTCTGCTTTCAATTTAGGCGATCATCTCATTGTTGTAAACAATAACGAGACATCCAGTGAACAGTTTTACTATACCTATGATTACAGCAGCAAATCGTTGGCCCAAAGCCAGGGTTTGTTTTCCATTACAAAGATATGATAATAATTTCAAACCATTAATTGATTTCTTATTTTCAGACCTCTTTTGGAGACAGTATTTCCAAGATATTGTGTTTTCAATGACATTTGAATTTGAAAATTGTCTCAATTCCTCGGATTATTGCCAAACAGTTAAACGACTCAAAGATCTGGTTATAGTTATTGGAGACGACTATAGAACTCCCTATGCCTTCCGGGCCTTCAGAAGAGTTGGCAATAAAGACAATGCCTCGTATGTGGAGATCAAAAATCAAACAGAAATGCCTAACAATTGGCCCAAAAGAGGACCAAATATCGGCGAAACAACTATTGTCCCAAAGCTCAGTAATGAGGGTTCAATTTACTCCTGTGGTGTCTACTACCCGGCCATTAGGACTATGATTGTGGTTATCTATGATATAGTGAATGAAATGTTTGATATAATGCATAGAAGGTTAGAAATATCTGGGAATTGGAAGGATTGGACAAAACGTACCACAAAAGTGGGGTTTAAGGGGCTGTTTATGTTTAATAATGTTTTGTATGCAATATCTACACCCCTTTTCAAGAGCAGTGTATTTGTAATAAAACCTGACATCAGTTACGAAGAGAAGGTATGAATGAATAGATTATTTGATGTCTTCTAACAAATCCCCCTTTAATTCAAAGACTTCTTCAATAAAGTTGTTCTTCAATTGTTCACACATTTCAGACCCTTCTGAGGCACCTATTGAAGACATCCTAATGACAACTACTACCGGTGCGGAAACATTGTCTCAAAGTCCGCTGTTTGCGATAATTGTAATAATAGTAGTGATTGTTATTGTTATCGTAGTCTTGGCTTTGGTTTGGGTTTTATATAAAAGTATTTCTTATCCATTCATTCATCAAATTATTTATTTAACTATTGATTTAACAGAGAATTCAAAAGAACCGGAACCTAAATCTACTTCATCTCCACCAGTAGTGATAACTGGCACTAAACCTATTAGTCCTGTGGCCCCCAACAAAGCGTCTGAGAAGAGTTGAAAAGACAGATAAAAATGCTATTTTGACCAAAAAATAGACATTTTTTTAGAAATTATTCATTTATTTTGCAATTTTTGAAAATAGTATTAAATATTTACTGAAAATAAAATAATAAATGAATTTTGTTTTATAATACAAGTCAATGGTTTGATTTAGGATGGGATGGGATGGGTTGGGATGATATGGCCTCTAATCTGACCACTTTGTCGCCGATGTAGTAATAGATACTTCCGAGTCCTCCGACAATATAACCAAATATTTCCAGAAATTTGTAATAAATTTCAAGTTTTCTTCTATTCTCTGGACTAATGTCTTCAGGGAATAGACGATCGGGTGCTCTGCCTAACAATTTTATGCACAGGAATTGATGGCCGATCACCAGTGCCATATAGGCCACAATCACAGGTATTCTGACTATAAACACAATGACCGCAACCAGTCTTAAATGGACGGCTAAATAACGGGCCAAATGTCTGTCCACCCGATTCTGGTCTCCATCTAAATACCCCTTAATTATCCAGATCATCTCAAACAAAGGATAGCAGATATATATCGCCAAGAAAACAGTGAATTTGCTTTTAGTCTCAACTTTTTTGTCTTTCATTTCTTCCATTGATTTCCCAATCATTTCTTTGGAGTTATTTAACTTAAGAAACAATTTTTTCACAAAAAACGTGAAATAGGTTTCATTTGTTTCATTCAAACTCTCAGTTTTACTACCATTGCTAACATCCTCTGCTTCGGATGTGCTTTCATCGACTTTGGATGCGCTGACATTGACATTAGATGTGCTGCCATTGTCCTCAGAAGTACTATTATTGTTCTCCGAAGTATTGTCATAGGCCTCAGGAGTTGTATCGTTAGCCTCAGGAGTGATATCATTGGCCTCAGGAGTGGTATCATTGGCCTCAGAAGTGGTATTGTCGGCCTCTGGAATGGTATCATTGGCCTCAGGAATTGTATCATTGGCCTCAGGAGTGGTGTCGTTAGCCTCAGAAGTAGTATCATTGGCCTCAAAAGTGGTATTGTCGGCCTCAGGAGTGGTGTCGTCGGCCTCAGGAGTGGTGTCGTCGGCCTCAGGAGTGGTATCGTCGGCCTCAGGAGTGGTATCGTCGGTCTCAGGAGTGGTATCGTTAGCCTCAGAAGTGGTATCATCGGCCTCAGGAGTACTGTTATTGTCCTCAGAAGTATAGTCATTGGTTTCAGAAGTTTCGTTTTCCTCAGGAGTGCTGTCATTGTCCTCAGGAGTGCTGTCATTGTCCTCAGAAGTGCTGTCATTGTCCTCATTTTGTTCCCGAAGTGGAAGTGGTGTGACAAGAGATCCCTCAAACAATGGACTCTCTGTTGTATTTGAAGTGTCTTTCAGTGAAATCATAAATATTTGACTAAAGATAACAAAAATAGTGATAAAAGACATAATATTTGAGAAACGGTTCACAGAATTGAATACGAAATCAGATTTTTTGCAAATATTTTAATTTCACGCGAATTATAGAAATGAATTGAAAATACAGTCATATATTTCACATTTATTTATTATTACTGTATATCCAGGGATATTTCCGACAAAATAATCTTGATAAAGAATATCGGAGGAATTGATTCGATTTGGAATTACTTAATATCTCACCATTGGTGACATAGTGTATGTCCCCCTGAATCAGTGTTGTAAATAATTTAAAATATTTGACCCCTGAATTAGTGTTATTATAAATAAGTTGTAATAAATCCCCTGAATTAATATTATTTATTGAACAAAATGACCAGAATCATTCAAACAACTAATTAGGCAACTCAAAATCAATAACATGAACAGCAAAAGCACCAATGTCAATATGAGTGCTGTTCAAGATCTCAGTTTTGATTGAAGCACCCGTTCCTACATCAATATAAGTGCTCTGTTTTGCCGTCTGAGACAACACAACACTCTTTTTGTCATTTTGTTTGTTAACTAATAACAGCTTTTTGTGTCCACTCTTTGTGAGGAAACCCAACGCATGGATAGCATCAGAATTGGTAGTAGTATTGACTAAACTATCTCCAGGACCACAATTGTCTATCAATAGCTTCAGAACCATTCCTCTGGCATTCAGAGCACCGGTATTCCAGTCAACCATTGAAACACTGGGGTATTGTGTCGGATATCCCACGAGTTGTGATTCACCCGAGTATTCAATACCAATCAACGATAGACTTGCGTAAAGATAGGCATAGAGAGCACCGGAGAGGTTCCAGTATTGAATGGGAATGGTAGTCGTGCCCTCATCCATAGTACCTATCTCATTTATCATTGTTTCTGTCTTAGGTGACAATGACTTTCTTATGGTTTCAATGGATTGAACGGTATTTAAGAAATTGTTTGCATTTTTGAACATTTCTTTTGCCATTTCATTGACGTCTACATTGGGTTTAGCGGAAGAGTAGGAATGGTATGAAATGGCATCCAAAGGAATGTCTGATTTATGGTTACTATGGTTCAGAAAGTACGGTAAATAACTCTTGAGAGCACCGGCAGGATTTGACAGCGCAAGGCCTACAAACTTAGTGTCAGGTGAGACCTAAGGGAATGGTAGAAGGGGTTGGCGTTTACGGAACTAAAGGCTATGAATAACAAACCTTTTTCACAGCAGAGACAACGGCGTCGTATCTTTCGGTGTATTGTTGAGGACTGGTGTTGTGCTCGGCTTCCACTTCATTGAATACCTCCCAGAAATCAAATGTAAAATTATGTCCACTTTTATGTTGTTTTCCATTTTCATCAACGAATCCCCCCTTTGTGTACCTGAAGTGTAAAAGTAATGACAACCAACCCCTTAATCAAGATATAGAAGTGAATACCAACTCACAAGTCGTTGATAATAGTCAGACAACTGTTTCATCGTTGGGTCCACTAATTCGGTGCCCTGAGTGTAGCTCCAGTCCACCTGATCAGGGTCATCTGGATAGGGTATCTTTTTGGGTGTTTTGAACATCCAGGCGGGAATTGTACTAAAGTTAATGATAACTTTTCTGCCATTTTGTGCTTTCATGAAGTCTTCAAGCATTGGATCAATTAGTGTGAAATTCCAAGACGTGGTGAGAGCTGTCGGCGCCTCGAGTTCGGCCACAGCCAGCCTCGGGTATGGAAGCCATGGGACGTATCGCACATGACTTGCGTTAAGACTCTCTAATTCTTTAAACACTTTGTCGTGTATTTTAGACTTGCGTTCCAGAAGTGGGTTAACAACAACCTGAAGGGTCGGTTGACTTTTTGATACTCTGATCACTTGATCCCATTTAATATCAACTGTTTGTGTGTTTATTAGCGATAAACAGCCGATAAATACTAAAAATACTTTTGAGAAACAAATTTCAATAAAGTTTTAGTAAAAGTGAATAACAATTGAAATCTCATTAATACCTGAATAACTCATTCTCTGATTGATTGGCAACAGAAGAGAAATTAATTTGTCAGGATCAGTTTTTATGAGTCTTGTATTGATTAATCTATAAAACCTATGAAAGATAACTGTCTCCTACCATAACTATTATATAAAGTATTATGAGAAATGTTAATTTAAAAACAGTTGTAATGTTAAGAAAGTTATGTAATATTTAAAAGATTCCTTAATATCTAAAAAAGTACTAAAATTATTGATTAAATTAATACTTTTGAATGTATTTCTTAAAGAGATTATTGAAATCAGTATTAATGACAAAATTACAACTGATTTTCAATAATAAAATATTTAACAAATGTCAATTCAATTATCAATATATAAATTGCGATAAATTTTCTTTACATTCAAATAATTGATAAAATTATTTGAGTATAAAATAAAAGTGAATTCAAATACTCTATAATTGAATGAATGTCTGAATAAATACAACTATTAATAACTATACATGAATTTGTTTATTGTAATATCCAAGGTTAAATCAATTTAAATGTATTTAAACTTATTTAATAGTTAACGAACAAAAGTTTGAAGGAAATGATGAACAAGGTAAAGTTAGACAATAATTATACAATAATTTCAGTTTAAAACTTTTAGTAAAGAGTGATTGAAATGAAATTTTATTTGTTTTCAATATTTTTAGGTTTTGTTATTAATTTCAATGAAATCAGTGCTCAATTGAACTGTACTTTCATTGACACTAATATATACCATAACAGTAAACCATATAATAGCTGTCATTATGGCCAATGGCTGGCCGGGTATATGACTCTTAGTAACGGCACAGAGGTTTACAAATGTTGTACTTCAGGTGAGTTTATTGACTGCATCTAAAAATAAACTAAACCTGGTTTTACTGACCAATCAATAGCTGGATTTCGACAGCTATTAAGAACCAGAATATTCTTGTTTTTCATGTCTGTCGGACACTATTTACTTAACCATAATTGCATTTTATATGAATTATGCGATTCTGGATGTAATGACACAATACTGAACGGTGTGGGAGATACCAGTCCAACGGAGGAGAGGAATGGCCCTCAATATTTGAGAGGTTCAATTCAATAACGGGTTATCTCTGATGACGTAGTACTAACTAATAAGAGTATGCATTGCTATTATAACATGTGTTTTATAGCACTGTATTCAATGTAAACAAATAAAACAAAATTATATTATAATTAATTAATAATTATTTGTAATTTATTTTAATTTATATAAACATTACTTTAATTTGATTTTAACTAAAATTATATTCAATTAATTCATTATTTATGAAAAAAAGCTTTAATATTTTTGTGTATATTTTGGGCCCTTTTATTACATAAACATATGTTCAGAGATAACCCGTTATTGAATTGAACCTCTCATTTACATGAGATGATAGTAGCATGGCAAACTGGACGAATAAATGCCAGATTCAATAACTCATCTCATTGTGAATCGTTGTGTGAAATAAATTATGAAAATTGCAAAACAAATACAAACAATATATTTACTAATATATTAAACTATACTTTAAGACTGTGTCATAAGTTTAGTCATTTCATAGGAATGAGCATGTTCAAATTATTAGATTATTTAATTTTGACATTGAAAATGATCTGGAATTTGAGAGCACAAAAAGGAAAGAGTGATTTGTAATTATGTTTATATTAGACATACTGTGAATGACATTAAAGAAATAAATGTTATTTTTATTTGTATTTATATTTATATTTGTCTTAAAATATAGAATAATTTATTTGAATTTAAAATTAAGAAATCTATTAAATGATAATTTTTATATATTATCTAGGTGAAAGTTTATTATAATTATTCTTGTGCATCTTTCAATATTATATATAATATTAATATCTTGTAAAACATTTTAGATTTAATTTTAATTAAAAATTTATTTATCATTTGAATTTCAATCAATAATAAGAGCAAACATTACATAACAGAGATATTAGCGCACAGTTAGTCAATCAAAGGGCCAAACAGTTTACTAAACATTTGAAAACATTATCTCTCATACCATTGCGCAGGTTTGCCACAAGAATATCTAAAAAAGAAGACAAATGGTGTACCAGTGCTCAAGTGCTCAATAGGCTATCAGTGCCTTTAAATCGTATTTATGTTTGCGTACAACAAACCATTAATGAAAACAAAGTTTATTCACAAATGAAATAATGAATTGATTTTCACATCAATTGTTGAAAACATATTCTTTGCATAAATTCAATCATTTTGTGATAAAATGTGTGAAATAGATGTCAATAGAGATGCAGTTTGTGTTAAAAAGCTGTGCTTTTCTTACGCTAACTCCGATCCAATACTAAACGGAGTCAATTTGATTGTGCCGAAGGCCAGGATATACGGCCTGTTAGGGCCCAGTGGTTGTGGCAAAACGTATGCTTACTATTGAAACACTAGAATATTATGCATAGCATCGGAAACATTCAATTATTATCTTTAGGACTCTATTGAAGTGCCTTTTGGGTCGACTGAAGCCAAACAGTGGGGAAATCCTTATATTTGGTGGTAACCCAGGTTCTAAAACATGTAGTATTCCTGGCCCTGGTGTCGGGTATATGCCTCAAGACTTGAGTCTTTACAATGACTTCACAATTGAAGAGATTCTGACATATTTTGGGCGAATATTCTCAATGAAAATGTTGGAAATCCAGGACAAAGTGAAGACAATCATTGAACTCTTAGAGCTGCCGAAGAAGAACAGATTAATTGGTATTTCATTTTGATTTTATATACAATTAATTGCTTTTAGTTTTATCTTTCAATTAAATTCATTCATTACTTATCAATAATTTATTGCAAATCATATCAATGTTTAACTCAATTACTCATTGATTTGCATAAAATTTATCTCTAATAACAACTCTTAATGACTTAACCAAACATTAAATGAGACAAAAACTCAATCTTTGTTTACGTAATGAAGAGTTGATTGAATTATCTCAGAGAAAGTTAAATGAATTAAATATTGATAAAAGTTTTTGATATTTTATGTGATATTTTGTGATTGCAATACAAATGACAACAATTTTATCACAATATTTATAATCTTATCAAAAACTTTAGGCAACATATCTGGTGGCCAACAAAGAAGAGTATCCCTGGCCTGCGCTCTAATCCATTGCCCACCACTGCTAATACTGGATGAGCCGACTGTGGGAACAGACCCAATGCTTCGGCAGACAATTTGGCACCATTTGGTAGCCCTGAGTAAGTCAGGTCTCACTATTATTCTGACCACACACTACATAGAAGAGGCCCGGAATGCAGATGTGGTCGGATTCATGAGAAGCGGCAAAATACTGGCCGAAGATAACCCAAACCTATTGCTTGACAAATATCTGGCTAATGATTTAGAAGAGGTTTTCCTTAAACTATGTCATTTAGAGAGTACTAAAGCAAGTGATACAACAAATTGTTATCAAAACTCAATTGCAATGAAAGCAAACAATTGTGTGTCTTATATACCGAACCACTTGACTGAAGAGGAAAGTAATATATGTTTGAAAACAACTCCAAACCTGAGTTTAGATAACAACGAAACCACTGATAATATCATTGATTTTAACTGTGATTACAATAATTTGAATCAAAGTCTGAGTTCAAAATTAGTTCAAAACTCTGTGAATGATAACAATGTTATTAATAATGATAACTGTGTTTACGTTAAGATAAGGGATGAGAGGAACGGTGAGAGGAATAGAACAAAGTTTAACCTTGATGCTAAATCATTAAAGTCTGAGTGCAGTCAAAAGTTATTGCCTGAAAAGACACTGATCATCAAAAAGTCTTATTTTCTCGACAGATGTTCAGCGCTTTTGCACAAGAATTTCCGCCGTTTGAGCAGAAATTGGGGACAATTACTCTTTTTCATTATTCTACCTGCGCTACAATTAGCCCTGCTATTAGTTAGCATCAGTGCCGGACCAACTAATCTTAGTCTAGCAGTATATGACGAAGAAGTGCTGAACAATAGGTCCAATAATTTGGGCCAAGTATTCATCAATTGTATAGACAATCAAACATTTAATATAAAACATTACAACACCTTTGAAGAGGCCTACAGTGCGGTAGAGAGTGGACAGTCGTATGCCGTCATTGAGATCAACGAAAGATTTTCAGCAGCACTTCGTTTGAGACAATTGTATGGCACCGACACCGATGAACAGACCCTGAATGAGAGTGAGATCAGTGTTACCATCGATTGGTCCAATCAAGCGATTGCTGTTCAGATTGAAAGATACTTTTATGAAGCGATGATGAGATTCGCTGAAGAGTTGGCCATTCGTTCCAACACTAATCCGGAGTCAATTAAGATTCCGCTGGTCTTTGAGCAACCAGTTTATGGCAGTCGCGAAGAATCGATGAGAGATTACGTGCTTCCGGGCTGTTATGTAGTGCTGGCCTTTTTCTCCACCGGCTCTGTAACCGCACATCTAATACTGGAGGAGCGTAGGGATGGTCTACTGGAGCGGACATTAGTGGCCGGCGTATCAGCCTTTGAATTCCTAATATCTCATGCATTCACACAATTCCTAATACTATGCCTTCAAATAGCACTCATGTTATTAATGCCTTTTGTAATATTCAATCGACAAATAGCCGGCTCATTGACATTACTCATAGCACTGGCACTCTCTCAGGGCTTCTGTGGCATAGCTTTCGGTCTAATGATATCTGCCATCTGTTCGGACATCATATATGCGGCGATGTTTACAATTGTCATGTTTTTCGTCAGTATAATAATCGGTGGTGTGTTTTGGCCCATAGAAAACATGCCATCCCTTCTCAGATATGCCAGTTCTTTGATGCCATCCACTCTTCCTATTCAGTCGATGAGAAGTATTTTGTTCCGGGAGTGGACTCTAAGCTATTTTCAGGTGTATATCGGGTTTATTGTCACTTATATATGGTTCGCATTCTTCGTCATATTAGCCCTCATTTTCTTGAGAAGAGGTTATGTCTGAATATTGAAATCATTTTTTGTTTTACATTGTATTGAATTTGAATTAATCTCTTATACATTCATATCAAATCAAATAAAGTTAACTGGGTAAACGGGTGGGGGACGTTGTGAGATAAGTATGTTCAAGATTATTTATGTAAACAAAATGTATGCAATTCTTTACAGTTTTATTAATTTAATTAGTATTCATTTATACCAAATATTTAATCTAGTTAATCATTAAGTATGAGAAATAACCTTGGTTAATCAAATAACAATTCAATTGGTTAGTTCAAAATTACAATGTGTTTCAATATTGTCGAGAAATTAATGCACTTTTAGTTAAACAATAAATAATTGTTTTGATTATCATTAAAGAAAATATTTATAACAAAACAATTGATGTAAATATTGAAATGAAAACTTCAATTCAATTGTAATTTAAATGAAAGAGAAATGAATAAAATATTTTGTATTACTTTCTTTATAATGTGAGCCAAGATATCATCCAGGTGAAATATATGCATGGGTATTAAATAATTCCAATTAATATCCAGTATTTTATTCTAAAATATTTTATAAATTATTGTCGTTTCAGTGAAATTTAAATAATGAATGAATTGTTTGCGTTTCAGTCAGTAATAAATGTTTGAAATAATTCATTCATTTTTTACTCGTATCTCAAATAAGACTTATTTCTTATAAACAGTGAATAACTTTAATAACAACTGAATAATTCATTCATTAATTAATTTAATGTAAATATTTCGACAATAAAATTAATATCACTGGAAAGTTGGTCAACAATAATTTACAGCACAGGTAGCTATGAATTTATGCAAATATAAAACTATGAGATATCCATACATTGCCTTCATTTGTAGTCTTAAGAACTTTAAGTAAAGTCAATCAATATTTTTAATGTTTTTTAATGTAAAGTATAATAGTTTTCAACAAATTCTGATATTTTGTTATCATTTTTGAGTATTTTCTCTAATATTTCACATTTGAAGACATAATAATAATTTGATTCAATGAGTGATTTGAATATTTATACAAAACTACCCAAACATCTAATAATCACTACTTCTGGCACTCATTTATACAAATATGGGATTACATTGTTTAGATTCA
>JAQGAT010001845.1:0-11145 GCA_034687845.1 Pantelozetes paolii
GAGTCGGGAGTTATAAGGCCTGACATCATATCAAAGACTCGCAAATACGTTGGCTGTCGTCCAATCAAGTAGTTGTAATAATGGACTAATTGTGACATCAATGACATGTTAGCCCCAACAATGATCATCATATTTATATGATCCTTCATATTTAAAAAGTAACCCCAATCACCAATATATAGATAAAACTCTTTACTTTGTTCAGTGATAACCAATGATATAAAACACTTGACATAATATATAGTGCAAATACCAAAGACAATCAATGGATGCAGTGGTCGATATGTATTTTCATAAGCAAAACAAGAAAGACCTGCTTTGTAGAGATGTTTACCCGCCTCCTTTATTCGCATTCCTTCAGTTAAAATTTCTTTTGAAAATACCTTGTTCATTTTTTGATTATTTATGGTTCCTTTTAAACTCTAATTGTATTTATCTTGGAAATAATTTATCATAATTTTTCAAATATTATTTGCACTGTCTTTGTATTAAAATTATTACAAATATAAAAATTTTTATTTGTACTTGCTTATTTTATATAACGGCGAGAAATATATGTTTTCTTAAAATTCTCGTTTTTATAACTAACCATTAAATAATCAATATTTAAAATAAATTTAATATATATTTAATGTTTTATTTGACAATAATTGCAAAATAAATGATGAATTGTTTTGTTTTGAGATTTAAATTAGTTTATCAAGAATTCAGAAAAACAAGCATGATCGATTATTCTTATTTGAATCATTTATTTAATGTAGATCAATTTAATTTATTATTATATTATGTTGTTTTATATTATATTTTAAATAAACAACAATTATTTTTATAACAAACGGATTAAACAATTGTTTACTTTTGCGATAATTATTATTAAACTTTTGTAAACCTCTTTTGTAATTGTATTCTCCGATCAAATAATTTTAATCATCTATTAATTCAATACTTTTATTCAAATTCAAGATAATAAACAATTATTAGATTGTCAAGGTAAATATGTTCCATATTATGTAAAATTATTTATTTAGTTATTAAATACACAGATATGACCGAGAACATATTTTAAAAATAAATAATTAGAGTTTACATACAATTAAATAAGAGATAAAATTATTTATTTACTTTAATTCACCAAAACAAATAAATTATCCTGGCGATCACCAAATGATAAAATAAGTATTCTTAAATGCAACAGTGTCATCAATAACAAAGCAACATTAAAAATATTAAACGAAATTAAAATTTATTAATAATTTGATTAAAATACAAAATAATTAATCAATAATAACCTAGGTATGACTATTTCGGGATATTATCAAGGCAATTGTCTTCAAAGCATTCGCAGTCATTAACAGCAAAAACTATTAAATACATGAAATAAGTGAATGATTTGATTGAAATAATTAATCAATAATTACCTCATAATATGTGAATTGATTTATAATAAATAGTTTCCAACAATAAAACCCAACTTTGAATTCAGAGATCCTTTCAATGAATGCCATTAACTGTAAAAACAATAACAAAACTATTCATCAAATCATTAAATAATATAAAAATAATAATTACTTTTATTTTCGCTCTAATAGTGACTAATATTTTTAATTTAAAGCTCGTATTCGTGAATATCTGAGTCAATAATTGATAGGTTTTCTTGCATTCAGTGTAAAGACTGCTTGAAAAGTGCATAAGCGATGAGATAATGATTAAACTCCAGAGTAAGCCATCAATTAATATGAGTTTCACTGCAATCCCTATTTGACCATAAAATAGTTGCACTGAGAAAATGCCCATGAACACTGAGTAAAACACTAGATTAATGAGTAAATATTTTGACCAGATCCTATTCTGACACTCAATCCTCTTGAAAATAATTTCCAAATTACCTAAAATCTTATAGTAATTAAAATCCGTTAACAATAGTTTATTGTTTAGAAGTTCCATGATAATTTCATTTTCATATTTAATTAAAGTCTTATATTTAAAGCAAATGCTCAGAAAATATATCAAATGCCATAACCATATTGCACCCAGGTATGTAAATGTTAATGTATACAGAATATTCCAGATAATTCCAAAGAGAATGAAATATTTGAAAGAAAAATTTGTGATACTTAACCCAAACGATAGGGTGAATCCAAAGCTCATTGAAATTATCAGCAAGGATAAGTCAAGTCTTTTGATATTTCTTCCTGGTAATATATTTTCAATGCCTAGATTACCTTCTGCATTTAGAAATCTTCTATTTACAGTATTTTTAAAGTTTAAATAATCATTGAATTGTATTATCAGGGGATAAATAAATAGCATTAGAAATGCTATCTTGAATTCATATCTCAATTTCAATCTGAAGGCAAAATCGCCGATAATTTGCAAAACGTTTTCATCGTTTATAAAAAGAGACACAATTTCTCTGATTATGATTACAATAATCACAGCATTTATAACAAACGGATTAAACAATAGATTTCTTTTGCGATAATTATTATTAAACTTTTGTAAACCTCTTTTGTAATTGTATTCTCCGATCAAATAAATATAATTATCAATTAAATCAAGTTTTTCACTCATATTATACACAATATTCAATGCTTATAAAAATGAACCAGGATATAAACTAATTTAACAAGTATAACTTATTATTTAAGATAGCTTTAATATACTAAACAAATTTACAAAAATATAACGTAAATGCGTTTTTAATGCAAAATTTAATGATAGCTTAAAACATCATTAGATATACAAACAAAATATTAGATAAAATTATTTTTGTATTTATTTTACAAATAAAATATAAAACAAATTGTTATTTGAAATAAAAATCAATAATTCATTTGTGTTGACAACCGCTGTGTTATCCCCAATACGGCCCAACACCCGAACCACTCCTCTTATCGTTCAGCCCTTGATTTTGGTGTTGTTGTTGCTGTAAATAAAATATTAATATTACCGTAATACTATCTAGGTTAAATCAATATTACACACCTTCTGTTGTTGAAAGGGATCATCTCTTCTAGTTTCAAGAAATTGTTGTTGCTGCTGTTGTTGTTGTAATGCTACTCGGTCAATCTCACTATTATCCTGGCCATTGTTTGTTTGGCCAGGGTTATAAATAAAATTAGCAGAGGTGAATCCAATGAATAGGAATAATAGAAACACAAATGAATTCATAACTGTATTCATACGAAAACTGTTGTTGTTTTGAATTAATAATTAAATATTGTTTGTAATTGTAATTAAATTTCAATTCAATTAAGTATAGATGAAAATTGATATATCCAGGGGTGTTTAGCAGTAAATGCTATTTTCTATAGTCGCAATAATAAGCCTTGGTTAAACCTTTAAATTAAGAGTAGAATAATGAAGTCTTGATAGTCCTGATTATTTATTTATAGATTAAACTTGGTTGAAATAAATGTCTAATATTCTTCTATTATTCTTTAGTTGACCCTGATATCCATAATGGTGTAAAAGTGTATTAAATTACAAATACTAAATATGGTTTAATAACATATTTGTATTAATTGACGTCATTTACAATTATTAAAATTTATTTAATTGTCTCAGCAATGTCAAATTAAAATAAAAGATATTGTCTGAATGTTAGGTATAATGCAACAATAAGAACTTATCTAGAGCACAGTAAGTTTATTCAAAAGTATAGGGTTTATTGTAAATCTTTATATGTTAATGACACTGATAACAACATTATCCAGGTTCTCGTCAATGCTCAATATGAGAAATTATGTCCAGAAACACAAAATAATTAGACCAAGAGCGAAATAACGCCATAATTTAGAATACACCAAATAAATTAAAATACAACATTGATAGATTTAAATACTAAGGTAGAGTTTGAAGGAGAACTTATGATATGTGAATACAATTAGCAGGGTGAACCAAGATTAAATTTAATATAAAAAGATTTTTATATTGGAGAGTTTGTATCCTTTTTAAAATTTAGATTTCTAATTCTTTAAAAACATTTACACAATAATCTATACAGAGTTATGTTGAAGAAGGTGGCACAAAAGGACCTTGCACAAATAAACACTCCTTATATAAAATACATGACATTTTGCAATTTATTTATTAATATTTGATTCAAAATTACAATATATTTATAAAAATTAAATTAAAATTAAAAAACGATTACAAATTAATCTAGCATTTAAGAATTGTATATAAATTAAAAATATTAGCAAGCTAATTGCTATTTTAACCCATAAGAGCGGCTAACTGTTGCTGCTGCTGTTGTTGTTGAGCAAGTGCACCCACTCCACCATATCCTAGAGCAGCTAATTGTTGTTGCTGTTGCTGCTGCTGAGCACCTAAACCACCACCAAGTTGTTGCTGTTGCTGCTGCTGTTGAGCTGCAAGTGAACCAATTCCTCCGTATCCAAGTCCACCATATCCATAACTAGGATATCCAAGAGCAGCTAATTGTTGTTGTTGTTGCTGCTGTTGAGCACCTAAACCACCAGCAAGTTGTTGCTGTTGCTGCTGCTGTTGAGCTGCGAGTGCACCAATTCCTCCGTATCCAAGTCCACCAATTCCATAACCAGGATAACCTCCATATCCAAGTGCTGCTTGTTGTTGTTGCTGCTGCTGTTGCTGAGCACCTAAACCACCACCAAGTTGCTGCTGTTGCTGCTGCTGTTGAAGAGCGGCAAGACCACCAATACCACCATATCCACCTAGAGCAGCTTGCTGTTGTTGCTGCTGCTGTTGCTGATGGCCACCGAAGCGTCCTCCCCAACGACCCCAGTGGGGAGCGGCTGACGCCAAGCCGATGCACAGAAGAGAGAAGAGGATTGAGATTTTCATAATTGAAGTTTGGTTTTGGTGTTCACTTTGATATCGGGATATAAACTGAATACACATTTGTTGGTGACTTTCACTTAAATACCTTACACTATAGTACACCTGTGCTACAGAGATATCTGATTCCTATCGGTGCGCAACCGGTGTCCTTGATAGGTTTAAATGTTTCATGAAATTGACCATACTGTTACACAATATCCATGTTATATAGTTATTAAGGATAATGACAATCAATTTGGATAAAAATATCTAGATTAAATTTGACAAACTTAGTGGAACACAGGTATAAGATGTTAGCCTGGTAGGAAAAGCGAAGGAATGACTGGAATAAATTACTTAAAAATTAACCTAAGAATATTATCATGCTAATTGTTATGTTTTAATAATATTGGCTCATTTTTATAATTACAAAAATATGCTTTCTTATTAGATTCTTTACTATCATCTAGTGTATTTCGTGACAACAACCATATATAACCCTTAAATTATATGTATTTATTTTTAAGAATTAATATTAAATACCCTGGACTCTATATTGTATATTGTTTAACGCATAATGTGAATACCATGATGTGAAGAGTATTTGTGACTAAGAGCACCTAAAATCTGTAAACAATTGTTTAAGATTTTAGATTTCAGTGAAATGTAATAAAACTATCATTTTGTCACACATTTGAGGAAAAGTTAATTTGATTTTTAAATACAAGATTTGATTTCAACTAATCGTTGAATGAAAATATATTTTTTATTTAATTATGTATTTTATTTTTTGATTATCAAAAACATTTAAACAAATATTTGAATTTGTAAATAACACCGTTTAAATAACAAAAAATAAACTAGTACAATTATAAACAGTTTGTTCTAAACACAACACTCTGGTGTATATATATAAATAATAAATAAATAAATATACAAGATAAATTTAAATTCAAAATTTTATTTCAAAAAACAATTAACAAGATAGATGTTGGTATCTTGGTTGTCTTTAACCATAGAAAGCACCACCACCCAGAGCGGCCAACTGCTGCTGCTGTTGTTGCTATTGAAATAAAAATTCAAATCAATTAAAACGTTTAAAATGAATTTGATTATGTAAACGTACCTGGGCACTCAAGCCACCATATCCACCCAAACCAGCTTGTTGCTGTTGCTGCTGCTGTTGAAGAGCTGCTCCATATCCTCCATAACCTCCATATCCATAGCCAGGATAACCTCCATATCCTCCATAGCCTCCTAATCCAAGAGCAGCTTGTTGTTGCTGTTGTTGTTGTTGGGCACCACCACCATAGCCTCCCCATGGATAACCTCCCCAGAAGGGGGCTGCGGATGCCATACCAATGCACAAAAGAGCGAAGAGGATTGAGGTTTGCATAATTGAAGTTTGGTTTTAGGTTTTAGGTTTGACTCTAAAATTAGGTTTTGAAGTGAATTTACATTCGCTGTTGACTATGACTTAAATATCTAACGCTAGAGGAAATGGATGTATGATTACAACCAATCACTGCATGAGGTGTTGGACAGGTAGGTAAGAATTGTGATGAAATAAGCAATGGGGTAATAAATGAAAATAAGTAAAATTATGTGCTTGCATATACTTGTGGGTAATGATTTTAAATTAAAAATATACCTGATAATAAATTGTCTTAACTAGAATGGGTAACAGTATAAATGTTTGGATTAATAATCATGGTTATTTTCATATATTAATAATTCTTTTAAAAGATTACCCCCAGTCAACTACCCAGGGAAGATTCACTGAAATCTAATCCCAAAGTTAAAAACATATGTTTAAGAGTTTGATTTTGAAATCATTTTAACACAAGATATTAATATCAGATTTCATTCTATATGTTGTAATCACTAAACAATTGTTAAATTATTACAATATTAGCAAAATATTATTGTATTAATTGTCTTAGAGTTGGGTTTGAATTGAATTTATCTCTAATTATAGTTAAAATCACTTTTTGTATTCAATTATCGGATAATAAATGACTTTTCAATTCAATTGGTTTTGAGTTTAATTAAAGTTTAATTATATTTTCAGTTGACGTATGAAAACGGAAATCAAATATTAAAACTAAAATTAATTAAAAAACTTTAAAAATCATTTGAATTTTGACACCAAATTCATTAAAAATATTATTACATATGCATTAAAATGTAAAACACATTAAACAGCAGACAATTGTTTGCATAAAAACACAATCAAAGGGTTATATAATATATAATTCACTGTAAATCTGAGTTAAACAAAAGAAACCCTTATTTCTGCTCTAATTTTAAGCACAAATCAATTGTTGTATTATTTTATTCATTGAAAATACACTGAAAATCTTTATTTAGTTTTTGTTTCTTTCATTCATTAAATTTAATCAAAAAGTAGTGCAAACCCTTTGAGATTCATAATTAAGATTTAGATTTTGTTTAACACCAGAGGATTAGTGATTGAATTAATGCTAACATTGAATGCAATTTACTTTAGGCTTAAAGTGGACTAAAATCTCAAACATTTTTGTTAACAAATGATTTAATATTTATTTTAAATCTGATAATTTCAGACAATACTCAGTAATTGAATCAATAGTCGGAGGCTCTGAGCACTCAATTGTAAAATACTATTGATTTGTTTGAAATATAATATTTTCAAACAAATTACTGATTCAAAGATGTTTTTCACTCAATGTTTTGAATAACAATTTTTAACGCAACTAATTGAATATTTAAGCTTAAAATCTAACCATGCTTGTTTTAGTAATCTCTCTCATGCTAAATCACATATCATTGTCTACAAGTGCTGAACCCAGTGCTCAATGGCTTGGAGTGAAAGCGTTAGATAACAACTATTTAATGAAATGGAGAAAAGATGACATAAACCAGGAATTGATTATCAGAGTAGAGGTGAGGACTCAAAGTTGGATTGGGTTTGGCTTTTCAAGACACGGCTCAATGCAAGAGTCGGACATAGTTATTGGGTGGGTGACACCGGAAGGCCGGGCATATCTACAGGTAAATAAATAATTATAAAAATTGGTTATTCATTGAAAACATAATTCAATCAAATATAAGAAAACTCAATAAAAGGTTTCATTTTTAGCCAATTATTAGTTGATTTCTAATTGTGTTTTAGCACAGGTATAGTCTATACGCTTGAGGACAGGGGGGTATTCAGCGTTTATTTCTATTACTAATGCTTAACCGATACCTCAGTATAACATTACAGTCAAAGATATTTTTAGTTAACATTTGTTGAACATAATTGTTAGTAATTAACGTATTTCACTGTATTATTAAAGGTGCAAGGTGCATCATTCAAATATTATATAGTGTGGGGAGTTTTTTATTTCATTGAGTGAGACAGGAAATACAAAATATATTTTCAATACATTTTGATATAAGTTTTATAATCATTGAAAACACTTATTGTCATAAAAAGGACAGTTGGTCTGAGAGAGGTGGAGCACCGGTAGTAGACCAGAGTCAGGACTGGCTTCTACTCTACAGTGCGAAGAACTCGAGCCATACTGTGCTCGAGTTTAAGAGGCCGTACAAAACATGTGACACATTAGAGGACATAGAAGTGTTAGACTATGAGCACCAGAACATCGTTTGGTCGTATAGTCTAACCGATCCCAACGCCACTAAACATGAGGTCATAGGAACCACTCATTTAAGACTTCTTAACCCAATCCCCGAACCTGAAGAGCCCAAAGAGGGAGATCTTGATCAATTTGATTTTGCATTTAATAATGTTAGTAAAACTGAGCATGGTTATGTTTAGAAAACTGATCTCTTGGAATAATTCCAGTTATCAATACCCGTCTCAAAACAATCGGAGTTTTGCAAGATAATTAAACTACCCTTCAATCAGGCGCGACATGTAGTGAAGGTAATATTAATTAAGAATTTCCAATCAATTATTAATTACAAAAATATCCCCTTAAAGTGCGGAACGCAATCAAAACCACCTGAAATGAGGAGATTTCTACGACAGATCGGTATTTATGGCTTCGCACCTGTTTACCCTGATATATTAGACAAATACTTGAACAAGGTATTCAATTGCGACGAAATGCCTGATGAAATTGATTCCAGATCAAACTATCAAATTATCACACCCTGTATTCACACCCCAACGTCACTCACCTATTATACACCCCCTGAGAGTGGGTATAAAGTGGGATACAATGCGCACTCGTCTTACTTTTTGCTTAATATGAAGATAAGAAACCGAAATAATGAGCTAGGTCAGATTATCTCGCAATCATTGAGCATATGGCATACAGGTAGCCTAAGAAAGGATGATCTTGATATATTTGGCATTGGTGCAAGTATGAATATGGCGTACACAGGGTTTGGAATTATTATACCACCAAAAGAGCCCCGTTTTGTCATTAATAGTGTTTTCAGCACTTATTGTATTCAAAATGTAATTAACATTTAAAATATTAATACCCCTGTCATTAATAACCCTGTATTAACAGAGAATGGACAAAAATGGCGTCGATATTAAAGCAATACTGTTGGATACAAATGAGCATGGTATGTTTATTTAATTTTAAAGGCAAATAATATTTTAATTAATCATTCTTGATTAGGCCGTGAAGTGTACCTGAGACACTTTAGAGGCCACGAAGAGTTGGAACCGTTAGCTCTGAGGCCACACTTTGATTCTAGATTTAATGCACCAATCAATGTGGATAAGCAAGCTAAGTTATTGCCAGGTGATGAATTGATGTTAACCTGTGTTTATAATACAACCCATACTTCACATACATTACTCGTGAGTTAGAAATAGGCGTTAAATGTGTGCATAATTTTGTGTCACTTTAAGGGGGATTCTGAGACATGTGTGGCGCACATACTATTCACACCTGCACTTGAAAAGAGACAAGATCCTATTAATGGGACAAAATTTCATAATTTCGAGAAGTCTCCTTATCATGATAATTTTTTTGTCACCTCGCATAGTTATGAAAATATTTTAAAGATAACTAATCTAGAACAGATTGATGGGTAAATTGGAGCACAATATTTGAAATCAAGTATTAATATTAAAATCTAACCTGTTCAATTCAGATATTACTTCAAGTCGCCAGTTATTAGATTACCTGATCATTTGAATGGTACAAGGTTAGATAGCTACCTCAAAGATAAGAAAGAGTGGTTGCCTGCAGACGAATTAGAGAAACACCTGGGCTTTGGTACACAAAAATTATCTTGTACATCTGGCTTTGGTCCCTTTCGGCCATTTATGCCAAGCATTGACATTGAAATTCCAAAACATTACAGACCTTTCAAAGAGAAATATATCCAATGTAGAACATATTTAGCAAACGTAACGCCTTGTCCGCAGCATAACTCTACAAATCACCATGATAATCAATTGAAGTTTAAAATCTCATCATTCTTAAAATGGTTTAACATGTCCTTTCTCGTGTCAGTGGATGCAAATAAATTGAAGTATCTCATTTAAAAATATGATTTTATTGATTAAATACATTTGTTATCATAATTTAATTAATTAATTATGAGATTCACACAAAATCCCTTGTGTTTAATCAAAATCTTAGTCTTAACAAGGTAGTCTCAAACATTTTCAATACAGATAATTATAGCCATCAGCTAATTAATTGAGTTGATATAAAAAATTGATTTTATATCCAGGGTTATACAAAATGATTTACACACTTGTAATTCAAATTAATATTAATAACAATTGTTTGCTTTTAGTGTTTAATAATAATCAATAAAATGCATACTTTTGTTCAAATATTTTGTTACAGTCTTTCAAATATTTTGACAAATCATTATTAATATTGATTTGAATTTGATAACAAGTTTAGATAATTATATTATGATCGGGTAAATACTCAGGATGAAATATATCTAAAATAAATAACATAAACTAAATAACATCAATTTTAATAACGATTTAATGATATTTCAAAGACTGTAACCAAATATTTGACCAAAAATTTGTTATCTATTAATCGCTATATAACGCCAAACACTGACACCAGATGTCAGGAGGGGTTCCATAAAGTAATTTAATTCAGCTTTCAATGAATAATTGCACAAAAATTATCACAAACTGTAACAAAACAATTGAGACATTGTCTGCAGTGTATATACAGAAGCGATTGAGCACTGGTAGCAGTGATGGAGTCACTACAGTGGTCGTATAATACCACTGGTGTATAATGGAGGTTGTCTCGTTAAAACCCAGGTTTATTAATATCTGTAAAAATCTCTTAGTCAGGAAAGCATCCTATAAGACGCAAAAACCAGCATGCTCAAACTTCCAGTCGATTGGCT
>JAQGAT010001846.1:0-11138 GCA_034687845.1 Pantelozetes paolii
TGTCTCTCTCTCTCTCTCTCTCTCTCTCTCTCTCTCTCTCTCTCTCTCTCTCTCTCTCTCTCCCCGAATGGAAAACAAGTTTAAATTTTTTATTGTATAACAAATACATAAGAATTCATTCAATATTATCGATGGTTTGTCTTATTTTTCTCATTAGATAATTGTGTTTTGAAATAAAATCCAAATATAACCGGATTATTGAGAATAGAGCTAAAAGTCCTAATACTTGGGCTTCATTTCATCAGATGTGATGATATGTCAGTGACTTTGATAATGAATGTGAATTAAAACCTTTAGAAAATCAAATCTAAATATCAATAAATCGTTTTATTGTCTTATCTATCGATTGATTGATAAAATATTATTGAAAACGAAATAATCTTGAGATAAATATTGAATATTTATCTAAAAATCAAACTCAAGTCTATCCATCTCTTTGAAAAACAAAATGAACATGTTAAAATATTTCTTTAATCTCTTTAATCGGTCCTAAAATATCAGCTTAAAGTCAATTTACACGTTAAACCAAATCCAATGAAATATAATTTTAAAATAAATTAAAACAAAACAAAATATTTTTGATATTATTTTTCATCAAAAATATTTTGTTTTATTCATAATTAAATAGATTTGTCAAACAGTCTGTTCACTCAACTCAACAAAACTCTACAATTTTAATCATTTAATACGAAAAATGTCATTTAATTTATTATTTCATCGATAAATGGCTTTTTGTGCGGGAATTGAGTCCATTAGCGATAAAAAGGATTTTTGAGTAAAAACTTTAGCCTTTCTTTCAAATGTAATGAAAATTGATTAACAGTTTTAAACAAAAAACTCATCAAACCTTCAAATCTATTGATAAACCGTTAAAATGATTGAATATTCACTAAATTTTAATATTTTTCAATTGAAATGAATGTCAATAATAAATGAGTTTTCAATATATCTCTTGAAATTAGTTTAAAACTGATTTACAAATCAACAAAAAGTTTGAAATAAGAATAACAACTAAAATGACTTCAAAGCACTTATTATTGATAAATAGTTTTTAAATTCAAATTTTATAATACTTTTGATATTTGTTTTCAATATTTTTCAGTGAATAATTCTCAACTAAAATTAGGATATCTTAAGAAATATCAAAGAAAAAGCACCCTTTTATTCCTGTGCTGAAAGGACTGGACTTTTAACGGTATATAACAAATCAAATAATATGAATGACATTTAGTTTTATATACAGGTATTATATTAGTTATTTTTGGACTTAAAGACAAACATTATATAGACATTAAAATTAATTGAAATTAATACCAAAATTCCCACAAATGTCAACACAAGAGGTTTCAAAATCGTTTGATAACTATTTCAATAAATTTATTAATTTTGCAAAATTGAAATATTTTTAATCAATAATTAAATTCAACCCAAATTTGACAATATTTCTGCAAATTCATACAAAAAACACTAACCTTTTACACAAATATTTATATATTTCTAATTTAAACCCCTTTAGATCTGAAATGATTTATAATTAAATAAAAATAACTATTTAAGCAATTAATCCCTTATTTCTAATGTAAAGTAAAAAATGAATTTTAAATTTAAATATAATTTTGAAAGTAATAGTTATTTTAAAGAAATATAAGATTTAATCGCAAATTAATTTCAAATTAGATATGCCTTTAATTCAAACACAAATTGGTGTCAATTATCACAAGAATATTGTAATTCAATGATAGTTTGTGTGAAAATACAAAGTTATTATCACTTAAAACAGATGACAATTAATATTATACTTAAAGTCCATAATTACTTTCAGTTTTAGTTCAGTTCAGAAGTTTTTCTTCAATTGATTAGTATTTGATTCAAAACTTTTTGAGTCGAAAATGAATCCAAATTTTCAATTGATTTCAGTTTTCACAACAATTTTGATTAAATTAATTATTTGTGAAAACAACTCAACTCTTGTATTATTGCAGATAATTCATAGACACGGAGACAGAACTCCAATCGCTTTTTATAACAACGATCCGTACAAACGGTTAGACAATTGGGTGGACGGGTTGGGAGAACTGACCCCAAGAGGTAAACAGCGATTGTTTAACTTCGGACAACATTTACGTCAAAGATATGGCAATTATTTAGGAGATTCACCAAAAAATATATACTTAAGAAGTACGTCATCGGATCGGTGTATTGAAAGCGCTTCAGCACTGGCAGCTGGTCTATACCCACCCAAAAACAGGTGGATTTGGTCTAAAAATGATACCATCGCTCAATACTGGCAACCAATAGGTGTCCAAACAGTTCTTCACTCAACCGATGGACTATTAGAAACAAAAGCCGACTGTCCGGCCGCTGACGCCGCTTATGAAGAGACGATGCGCTCCAAAGAAGTCACTGAATTCATGTCCTCTCAGAAAGAGTTTATAAAAGAGATTGAGGAGAAAACGGGCCAAAAGTTTACAACTTTAAGACAATTAGACTATTTGTATGACACCATCAGAGCTGAGATCACTTTCGATGAACCAAAACCCGTTCCCAAATGGATAACAGAGTTGGGAAACAATGCTTTGGAAAGACTGAAACAGTTTGAATGGCATGCCTTCCAATACGACTGGTCTTCAAAAAAGGTCCAGAGATTGAGGGCTGGATTGATATTTCAAGAGCTAATTGCAAATATGAGAAATGCTACCATTCCTCATAATAACATGAAAAAGGTCTATTCATATGCCACACACGACACACTGATTGTTACTATATTGCAAGCACTGGGTCTGTATTCAGGTATTCCTCCTTATTATGGGACGGGTCTGCTCTTTGAGTTGCATGAAATGAAAGGACAATATTTCGTTCATTTGTTTTATGCAAATCTCTCACAGAAGGTGTCAATCAATGAATTGGATCTAAAACTCTGTCATTTGAATGAAAGCACAAATGAATGTCATTTCAATGCATTCACGGAAAGCCTCAAAGAATTCATACCAAATGATTGGCACAAAGAATGTCAACTAAAGACTGATTATTTGGTCTCACAAGCCGTTCAGTGGACAGACAGTAATTCAAAGGGTTCCTCAAACAACTGGTTAAATACCGACCATTTGGTGCTTTTGGTCATTGGGTTCATAACCGGTATTCTAGTCATTTCTGGTATAATTCTGGTTAAATGGAGAATCAATAAAAAGCTAAACCCAAACCGAAATAGGGTTTTCCAGAACAGTTATTCCGCAAATAATTTAAGCTTAAATACAATTGATGTCCAAAAAGATGTGAATAATGTTTAAAAGTATTTAATTTAATGTTTTGATTGAAAATGTATTCAATTTTTGCCATTTTTATCACTCATTAAAACTAAACTTTGAATTGAAATCTTTTATTGCAAACAAATGACTAAATAATGGCTTAAATGAAATAAATTTAAATAAATTTGAATTTTATTTCACTATTTATAAACCCATTCCGAGATAACAATTGGTAAGACTGTCTCACAAATGCTTGAACTTTATTGATGTCATTAAAAGCATTCAAAAGTTATATCTTATTTAAAAATTTTATTAATTTCTTGGTTTTAATTTTGGATTTGATTCAAGTGTTTGGGCGTTATATCAAACCTTTCAATCAATAGTTTAGTTATTAATTGCGATAAATATGAGTCAAATATAAAATGCAAATCAATTTGGGTCCACAAATGCTTTGATATTTTTTGACGAAATCTTATCTTCAGATTTCAGATAAGATTTTCAATGAAAGGAGTAAAACATTATTCAAACAAAAAAGAGGTTTAAAACCATTTCACACAAAAAAATGATTTCCAATTTATCAAAATATCCCCCCCTTTGAGGATACCAATGAAGCTATGAACCAATATTAACCCCTTTTTCACGTTATATGGTAAAAACTTAATTAAAATATTTTGTAAATATTGATAAAAATATTTTAATTAAACGAAATTTAATCAAAATTTTTATTCAGTTATGAATTGATTTAAAAAAACATTTTTTAAAAATCAATTAATATTTTAATGATTTTTACGCAAAAAGAGAAAATAAATTGATTTCAGAATTCCTGTAATTAAATGAAAAAACATTTAAAATTATAACAAATATTTTATTTTTCAAAACCTTTTTATAAATCATTTGAAAAGAAAAGTAAAGAAACTTTTGATAAATGATATGAAAAGTTGTCAAAAGTTTTTATGGTTTAATAGTTGGTGAGAGCACTGGTATGCGTTGCCATAACAACCACCAGAACTAACCCAAAGTAATCAAATGTTTTGTTTATATCTCTTTTGAATATAAATATAAAATCTGTTTCACAAATGTCTTAACAATTAATAAAACAAAAGTTATTTAAACTATTAATTCATATAAAAAGTTATTAAAAATGTCAACAAATGGTAACAAAAACAATGAAAAACAAACAATTAGTGAAAGAAATGAAGAAAAACAAGAAAACAGTGAAATAATTGTTGAAATTCAACCAAAAAGTGTTGAAAATGAGGAAAACATTAAACAAAAACTGACATCAAGTGAAGAGTTGGCTCTTTTGGGTCTCAGACCTAAGTATTCACTCAATTATTAATTCATTTAAAAACTAAACATTAATTGAAAAATGTTTTGCATTTCATTAAAAACTAATAAAAACCTTGATATGGGGTCAAAGTTCAGCGCACACGGATCCCTGTGCCTGCTTTTGCTGTATATTCTGTGTAGAGGCCTGTTTGGCGCCCACAGGAGGTATGGGTCCTATTCCGGCCCAAAAACGGATGGAGAGGAAAGCCATAGGAAAACACAATTGGGATAACGATAGCTATGACGAGACGGCAGATAATGACGAGGGTTTAGACTGGGCTATAGCTCTGGCCGATCATATTTCCGGCAACGATAACGGATACAGCGGTTGGGGTGGAGATGGAGGTCATGGCGATTGCGGAGACGGTGATGGCGGCGGAGGATGTGATGGCGGCGGCGGCTGTGGTGGTGGTGGTGATGGAGGGGGAGAGTAGTTGACTGTCATGTGTGGCTCTTATCTTAATTTAAATCAAAATTTTGAAATTTAGTGAAATTTTAAGCATTGAATGGATTTTTAAAAAAATGTTTTATATTTTTGATAAAAGTTTATAAAAAACAAAGAAATAAATGATTTCTTACTTTTGATTCAAAGTTTCGTCTATTCCTGAGCTGACCTCGAGTGCTGTCGATTGAAATTGAATCTTTCAAAGCAATCGTTGGCTTCTTTAGTCTTATTTCGTTTGCTGTAAACGACACACAAGTTGTGAAACGCCTCAACATTTGTCTCATTGTATTTCAAAACCTCTAAATAACTCTGAAATTGATTTTCAATTCAATGAAAACAATGAAATGAAGAAAACAATTGACAAATGACTCACTCTTTCAGCTCTTTCTAAGTCTTTGAATTGATTTATATATAGATTTCCAATCAGTAAAAGACTTTTTGTATGATTCGGATGAAAGTTCAAGAGTTGTGTCAAATAAGACTCGGCTTCGATGTAGTCGTGGTTTTCAATCAAAATTAACGCCAAATTAAATAAAGCGCTTCTGAAGTCACCCTTCAGTTGAACCGCTTTCTTGAAGTACTCAATCGCCGACCGATTGTCACTCGAGTCGGACAACAGTAAACCTAAATTGAAGTAAACTAACTCTGGATCGACACCCGAATAGCTCTCCATCTTTTCAATCAGTGTCCGCCGGTATGGACTCAGTATTGATGGGTATTGTTGTGAAAGAATCGCTAAATTAATGATCGATTCCTTGTGATTGACATTCATTTCCGTTGAGTTCACAAAGTATTCCGCAATTAATAACACCTTTTCTCTGACAACGGATTGGTCTGACTTTGAACTGCTCTTCAGTATCATTGAGTGAACGACACCTAAATTGAAGTACAAATCGGCTCTTCTGTCCGTTTGGGCCAACGATAGAGCCTTTTGGTAGATCTCAACCGCTTCGGACAGTTTGGACTGTCGTATGAGGACATCCCCTAAATTGATGTACGCGTCCACAAAGTCGGTGCGCATTCGTATCAACTCTTTATATAACTATTAAACAGATTTACAATTAATTCAATTCAAAGACAAATATTTTTCATACGTTCTCCGCTTCGGTAAGTCGGGACTCATTCTTGACTATAATGTTCGCCAAATTGATCCACAAATTAAGATAATTAGGAATTATTCGGCTCTTAATGGCCGAGAGTCTCACTTTGGGTTTAATTCTCCAAAGCATTTGTTCGGCTCTTCTGTGTTCACCCAAATTGATGAGAGTTCGGGCGATATTGATCTGAGAGCCCAAGTCGTCGGTCTGTAGTTTGGACGCCATTTCAAAATATTCAAACGCCTTCTCATAATCCCTGTGCCGTTCGAAGTGATGTCCGATATTGTTGTAGAGTTTGGCGTTATTTTCATTCACTTTAATACCCGACGAGAAGAGCGAGAGTTCGGACAACCATTCGGTGTTCCGTAACTGTGTTTTCAAACAAAACAAACCGATTGTCAAACAAAACACAACATTTATAACTGTTTTCACTTTTGGCCTCCAATTCAACTGCTTTACAATTGAATCAAAACCGATGGCCACCAGCAGTGAGAAGCCGGTGCTTGGAATATAGAGAGTGCGTTCGGCGATCACAAACCCCACCGGAAAGAAGAGATTAGAGGCCGGAATAAAAGGGAAGACAATCATTGAGATTATTATCACTAAACGATTGTTACCGAAGCGTAACAATTGGTTAAGAGATCGGATGACTAGTAATAGAAATATTAAGTAAAACCCAAGAGTTGAGGCATTTCTCGGATCGGAATAGCTTTCAACCAAAGGGATGGATCTCATCGTCCAATCACAGCACAAATCCATCGGAAATAATAGTAACAATGCATTCAATGGAAGCAAATAGTTGTAAGTGAGCTGTCGGGTCGGGAACGGCTCAAAAGAGGCCGGATTATCAAACTTTGTAAACACCGGTAGACTATATTTGCCGCCCATTATCTCAATCCGTATTATCACTAATATTATGCCAAAGATTATCAAAAGTGTGGATAAAAACAATGATTTCTTGATATTTGGCGGACGTTTAGCCGAACGACGGAAGCATTGACTCAATTCATAAGTGAGACAAACGGCTAATACAGTCAATCCCTGCTCTTTGCTTAGTATCGCACAAATCACACCAAATATGAAAACAATATACTTTTTATTCATATATGCCATCAATGATAGGATGAAGAATATGGACGACAATAGTTCCGCCCGTCCGACAACACCCGTCACCTATTTGTGAGATAAAATTCAGTTTAATATTAATTTAAGGGTTATTTCAATCAAAGTTTGATTACGGCTTCAGTTTTAAGGGGGTGAACAGCAAACAGTATTGAAGAGATTAATGCCATTCTTCGGCTTTGGATTAACTTTAAGACAAATCTATAAAACAATTGAATGACAACTAAATGGAGGACAGCGTTGACCACATGATAGCCGTACGGCTCGAGTCCATTGACTAAGTAATTAAGACGAAATGTGATCACAGTTAGGGGTCGGTAGGACTTGTGACTGTGCTCTGACGTGATATCAGTGCCCCAGTAGTCGGTCTTAAACACTGACCACAAAGTGGTCTCATTTATACGGATATAATGGTTGTTAACAATCGCTGAGTTGTCGTCAAACACAAACTCTCCGTCAAATGAGTTCATATAAGACACGACTGTAATCATTGTCAACAGCAGTGGGTCAGACATGTCAGTCATCGACGGTCTGGTCATCAGAGATGAGATAATCTCTGAATCAATGGTTTACTGGAGTCTAATGTCTGACAAAAAATAAATCAATAATTGGTTTGACTTTCAATGCATTCATAAATACCTTTGTCTTCAGAGAAGTAAGACTTCATTTGAATCATAAAAACACTTAAATTGAATCAAAAAATAAATTAATTTAAAACTAATTTTGAAATAAATTTTAAAAACAATTAAATATTAAAACAATTATTAAAATAAAAACAAAAATCCATTAAAAAGTGAAAATAATTTGTAAACAAAAATGTGTTAAAAGTTTTTCAGTTTGTTTGCAGTCGTTATGACAACCAATGAGTTGACGATATTTTATATGACTTTTAGTTTTTCATAACTTTTTTACAGCTTTTTTTGAACAAAACTTTTTTTTGTCATAAATTGACACCAATTTTGAGTTAATTGACACAAAACTGACACAAAGTATTGGTATTTAATACTCGAGTTCAGGTAAACCCGGTTTTCCGGTTGGCCTACCATTCTTCACACTATTACCGGCGCTTTTAGGCCGGGTTTGTCTAATAAAAGATATCGCAACCACTGATCCTCCTATCGATGGTCTCTTGCCTTTAATACTGTCTTTGTTGTAGAGCTCCGGCACATGAAGAAGATTGTTGTCATCAATAAATCCCGATTCCGGTGACGTTGAACCACACCGTTGGTCAGTAGGCGTATCGGAATCGCATTGATTAGTAGTCTTAAGACTTTTAACACTAGAGTTATGACACAAAACTATGATTATTATCAACAGAACCAGAATTACCACTAAAGACACGGCAATAGACATCACAATCAGTTCCATCTGATTATCAATCTTCTGGTCGGCAGTCATCGGATCACAAGTGTTGTTGTGTTTAATGGTATTAAAAGATCTCAACGATTGGATCCATTCATAAATCATTTGATTGTTATTTTGATTGTATTTTCAATTGCAATAAAAATTGTTTGAGTTTTGCATAAATGAAATCCAATTTCAATAATGTTTTGAATTTTATCCTTATTTAACATTTAAGCGAATGTCAAGGTTTGGGAGTTAATAGTCCGGGGCTTTAGAAATATAACTAATTTTAGGGTTTGTGCTAAAAAGCAAAACAAACGCTTGAATTGTTTGAAAACATGTTTTAAACTTATAATTAATTGTTTAATAAATCGATTGTTTTATTCAGTTATCAAACAATTCGTGCATTTATTTCAGACCAAACCTTCAAATCAATGAATCAATGATTGAATTGTTTTTAACTTTTTATTGAATAAAAAATTAGTTTAAAATCTGATTTTAGTTTTTATTGAAATCAATGAACAGTTTATTAAAAAATCATTTAAATTCAAAATTGATTATAATTTTTGACCAAAAAATCAATAATTTTTAAAAAATGAACTGAAAATCAATGAAAAGATTATTTGCATTAAAATTTGCATTAATTTTCTGACAAACCATTGATTTGTGTCAACACTTAAGAGGAATGGTTTGGAAGACAAATGAATTGATAAATATCTTTTGAAAGACTTATTATCTGTTCATTGAGTGACTGATTGAGTGCTTCTATGGGTTTAACCGGAGATTCAATACATGAGAAGAAGAACTCAAAGTTTGGATCATATCTTGAATTATATTTTACTAAAGGAGTGATATTAGGAGTGAATGGAAGGAACGGTAGTTTCAGTGTATTCTTGGCCTGAGTTTTAAGAAATTCTTTAAATTTACCACTTTTTTCATTCCTCAGGGTTTCCATTGTCTTCATTAGACAACACAATTGAAAGGCAGTGTCCGTCCAAACCATGCGATCCTCGTATTCATCAAATGAATTGTTGCTCTCATTGTCTTCGAGTACATCTGATTCATGGCTAGTATCTGATTGTCCATCAACTTCTTGAGCCAACCTGTCATCGGAAGCATTGGTAACCAACTCTTTGTGTGAACTGATTGTCGGAACAGCTCTTAAATTCACTTCTTGTGATACATTGCTTGAGACTGTCATCTCATTGTTGTGTTCACCGAGTGATTGGTCTTCAGACCTACTGTTCCTCCTTTTGTTGATCTGATCCATGGGTTTAGTATTGACTCCTCTTTTGCGTCCTTTGACTGTCTCTGCGATTGAAATACCAAATGATATAACATTTGTTTGACTTGTCTTTGGCTTTGGATCTGTCTTTCCATCACTGATGGGATGATCCGTATCTGAAATATCAATCATTTGATCCATTATTTGATTGAATTGTAAATCAAATGACAATTAAATTGATTTCACTTTTGGCGCAAACTTTTGGCACAAAAAGTGATTTATTGAACGAAAGACTGAATAAAACGTTAAAAACATTTTCAATAAGTTTTGCATTCATTTGAAACTCTGTTCACAAATCACTGAATAAATGATTCATTTTTGTTATATTTTGTCTGAAATTCAATTAAATTATTGTTATTTTGTATAAAATTTATAATTTCTTTGAAATAAACAAAATATTTAATCAATTCTTGAATTAAATTAAAATAAATTATAATTTTATTTTAAATATTTATTTAAATGTTTAACAAAGGGTTTTATAATTAGGTTTTGATTACGTTATCAATGAATTGATTAACAATTTTCAGCCTAAGATTAACTGAAGAGTTGTTCCCAAAGTATGGCAACAGTTCTTACCATTACTTCCGAAGAATGTCTTATATTATCAAACAATTTGATCATTCAATTGGATATTAACTATGAGCTCAATAAAGGAATCAATTGAATAGTTCATAAAGTAATCCAGGTTAGAGATTTTAATAGAAATGTTCAAGAGGCATTTTTAAAATCTTTCTCTTCTTGAATAAATTCAACCTAGATACTTTAACCTAGGTTAAAGTTGTTTCACTCTTCTATTGTCTATCTCTCAGCGCTCACACCTCTAATAGATTTTCATTACTTTTATATAATTTTAATTATGAATTGATTTTCAATAAATCGATACAAAAATTATTACAAATTATTTCAATTCAATACAAAATCAAAGAAATATAAGAATAAACAAAAAATTAATTTTAATTTCGTATTAATTAATGAAATATTAGAGAAATTTAATTAAAAATTTACAAAACAGTGATTAAAACCATTCAATCACAGCTTCCACCGCCATCTCCACCACCACTATCTCCTCGGCCACAATCCCCTCCACTTGTATCGCAGTGTCCGGAGTCGTGATGTCCGGAGTCGTGATGTCCAGAGTCGTGATGTCCGGAGTCGTGATGTCCAGAGTCGTGATGTCCGGAGTCGTGATGTCCAGAGTCGTGATGTCCAGAGTCGTGATGTCCAGAGTCGTGATGTCCAGAGTCGTGATGTCCAGAGTCGTGATGTCCAGA